>JAJOOR010047286.1:0-14223 GCA_036250505.1 Solanum acaule
ATAAGGTACTGCAAAACTCAGGAATGACCTGATCATCAGGATTGCTCTAGAGTGAGATCCAATCATTTGATTCAACACTTCAACATTCTCCTTCATTTCTTCCAACACCCGATCTTAATCGGTGAACTTTTGGAGATTAATTTGAAGTGTGTCCTCGACACGATTTTAATCCCCATTTCTAGACTTCCTCCGCTCATGAGGGGGTATATAGCTCCCCTTATTGTTGCATTGGACTTCCACCTCTGAGATTTTGGTGGCCAAGTCGTTTAGCTGAGATGCCTGTACGGTCAGTGTGAGGTCCTTTTGGACTCCTTGGCTCATTTCGACCAAATTTCCACTACTCTGCTCAGCCATGCTCATCTAAATGGAAAACTCAACGAAGAACAAAACTAAAAGTAAAATTAGTAAACTACAACTCAGAAGAACAAAAATTCTACAAATCTATAAATTCTCAAATAACACCAATCCCCGACAGCAGCGCCATTTTGAAGATTATCGTGACCAATGACACCAACCTATGGTATGAGTGTCTACGATCGTCGATAGTATAGTAACCCAACTAATGGTTGTAGTCGTGTCCCAAGGGAGTGGTTTTGAGAATTGATAGAAAAATAAAATTAAGCTCTAACTTGTCGTTGCTAAAGACATTAACGATCAAAAATATAATAATTTAAAGGGAGCGACACAAAAGTTTCAAATATCAATTCAGGGGTATTGTCACAAGTAGTAAAAATAGTAAAAATTAACAAGAAAATCAAGTATGGGGAAATGTTCTTGGCGTGTGACCGCAATACAAGTTGAGATAAGTAGTTGGGTACATGCTTTTGAAAGGAAATTTGTAAGATATTAGTGACTAGGCTAAGCTTTAAATGGAAATAAGTTCCCTCTCGGGCAACATACCCCGTTTCAAATGTGTTCCTCTCGGACACCCATTTGTTGGATGAAGACTAGCCTATGACTTACCCCACTCACTCTCTCGAGCTGAGTGTTAGGATATGGGACTAGGGCTCACCCTCTCGGGCTGAACCTCATGTCGACCCACTCCTTAAGACATCAGTCTAGCGGTCTTGGTTTCGCGACCTCCCTCTCGGGTAAACCGAAAACACATGGGTGGCTTTGTATTTGCAACTACAAACCCTTTGGATTAAAACCTAACCACTAGGTGAAATCGCCATTAAACTACATCTAACCTATCAGCAAGCAAGACCCAACAATAATATCAACACATATTTGGTAAATCAGACCCCAAGAATGGGGGTTTTTAGCCACACTTCAAGAAATAACAAAATACACCTAAAATGATAGTAAAATCATATGGGTATATGAAATTAAACCTTAATTTAAGCAAAGGAAGAAGAATGGAGAAGACCCACCTCCAACTTGGGGAAGATGAAATCCTTCTTTCTTAAAGTCTCCCAAAAACCCTCTCAAAACTTGAGAGAAAAATATCCAAAAATTACTATTATATTATGGAGATTAAAATAAAAGTTTGACTCCCTAAAATTAATAATAAGTTCAGTATTTATAGTCCTCAGAAAATAGCGCTAGCGGATCTTTTGACAAAGTTAGTCGATATCGCCTAATGACTTCGGTGATTCACCCTTCCTCTGTCTCATCACCATTTCGTGCTTGCCTTCCGCATCTTCACATTCTGGACAATTGGGTGGTATAGTAGTGCTTCACAGAACTATTCGGTGAAGCGCCGACTTTTACTTTTATCGCCTTTTTAATCCTTCTCCTTCAAGGCTTCGCGTACAGGAACAAATGGCGAAGTAAATCCCTTCGGCGATACGCCAAGTGTGCTTGGCGATGTTCGGGCTTCAACTTCTTCATTCTTTTCAGCCTTGTTGTTCCTTTTTACGCCTAAGTGTCCATGATTCCACTAAAACTTCAAATACCTGAAGCTTAAGAGTTTTCGTCAGATATTGAGACAAAATAAGCATTTGAGGACACTATTTCTATCAAAATACAACCCTAAATGAGTCTAATTTGTGGACTCATCAACACCGAGAAGGTACAATTCTTGTCAAACCAAGAAGGGGGTTCTCGTCCGAGCTATCGAAGGCCGAGCACAAATCGAGGTTTGAATAGAGATCGTGATGATGGTTGGAGAGATCGAAATCGATATTAGCGTTATCGAGGTGCAAATTGAAAAGATAGAGACTGTGATAAAAATTGTTACGTGCCCCCTCATAAATGTCCAAAACCAAAGGAACAAAAAGCCAATCCCAAAAACTTTCGGACCGAGGATATGCTTGGATGCATCCTAATGAAGGTTAAATGATAACAGTAGGTACTCATGGAGATGAAGTATGATGTCTCATCTTTAAATCAAACAGTGACCTTGAACTCGGTTTCCATAAAGCATATTAGGACTCAAATGGGTCAAATCTCGGCTCACTTAAATCTCAAAGCGAATGGGGGTCTCCCTTGTGATACTCTTTTCAATTCAAAGAACGAGGTTTTGTAACACCCCATAAACTAGTAGGAAAAACTATATCTTGACGAAAGGGTTAGAGTAGTGAATTTAGCTTCCCATACTTAGAATGAAGGGTTTCAGGTTAGAACGTCAAGGTACGACTCCCCAAGGACCAACCAAGGGTCCTTGACGAGGACCCTAGCAAAATGCCCCAAGAAAGCTGCCCAAGGTAGTGCACCCATGAAGGGACCCACGCCCCGTAGGGGGTCCACACCACATGGATTTTTTGGTGTGTCAGGGTCCCGAATGTTAAGTTGCAGAGCACCACCCGCGGATGAGCAGCACTCCCCGTGGGTAAGGCAGTGTGTAAGCTTCAAGCGGTTAATTTGGGGACTAAGGGGTCTTTCCATATAAAATTAGGGATTAAGTGGTGTCATTTTATATTAGTTTAAACAATCTATATAAAGACTTTAAATCCTTAATTAAGTTAGTTAAAACCATTCTCTTAACTCACCAAAAAGAAATCCAATTCCCTCCAAAAAATTCTCCATAAAAAGAAAAAGAAGAAGAAGAGGGTCAAGTTAGGTCAAGACTCCGTTGTTTCAAGATTTATAGGCATTGTAATCAATGTATGAGGGCTTATTAATTCATGGACTACTTTCATCTATGAAGCCCACATGTTTCCTACAATTGTGAAGATGAATCCCCAATTCTAGTTAAGGTTCCTTCCTATACATGTATTCTTGATTAACCTAAGATTCTAGGGTGAAATTTCGATAGTTTGGTTTTATGCCACGAAAGAGGAAATTGAGGGAGTAGATGCGACCTTCTAAGATTGATGAATTACTTTTTGAATTGCTTAAGATTAGAGCACCTAAATATGAGTTGCTTAAATGTAAAGCTTGTAGACATGAATTAATTATATTAGGAATTATATGATGAATCAGGATTAGTAGTGTAGACCATGAGTTTATATGATGATATATGATTATAATTGCTTAAGAATGAAGCATGTGGTTACATTGTCTTGAGAATTAGGCATACATGATGACCATGTGAAGTATTTCTTGAGCGTAAGGCTTGTAGTATGAATTTGATTGCAAGGGCCTTGAGGGTAAAAACTAATATGAATGAATCATTAATGCTAGGGCTTTGAAAGTGACACTTACATGGTGGTAGGCTATTAGATAGAATTGTCGTGGAAAGACTTTACCCACATAACCTACATCGTGAATGCTTGAAGGCATGAAGTGATAGAATCACATGAGTTAGGATGATATCCATGTCTAGTGCTTGAACCTTAGCTGTGAGGATTGGAAGTAAGTTTTGAACCTTAAGGAGGGGAAGTATGAGATTATTCTTGTAGTAATTGAACTATTTGAATTATGATTATATCAATTTCTAATATAGTCATTCTAGATGTGTTGATTTGATATGAGCTTTGACCTTAAAAGGGAAAGATATGATACTATGCATGTTTTATGAAGATTATGCACATTCTTTAAGAACACTTTGAGAGTAAAGTGAATATGCCCATGATCTACTTGTTGTGTTGTTGAAAGGTTATTCTCATGTACACACTTTTGCATAAATATGATATAACGCGAAAGGTTTCTCACAATATAGTGATTCTAAGGTTGAAAGGCTTTCTCACCTATTGAATCTATACGTAGACATGGACGGTGAAAGGTATTCTCACGCATGATCTAATGAGCTATAGTGTGTGTTATGATGGGTTGAGTGTCAAGACATTATTCCATAAATGTGAACTTAAGTCAAGACTTAAGATGAACTCAATGGGAATTATTCTTAGCACCGAGTGAATATTGATTATGAGATGGAACCTTTTACGATAGTTGAGTCCGGCTTCCCGGTGAAAGCTTTTATACTAGTTGAGTCTGGCTTTCCAAATGGGTTCCTTATACGCTAGTTAAGTCTGGGTTCCAAAAATATGTATCTCATGAGATGGAAAACTTCTACCTTACTTGAGTCCGGGTTTCTCGTAGCAATCCCCTTATCCCATAAGCTACGCGTCCTTGTAGGTTACTTAATTATTGAATCCACCTAAGCTAAGAGTATGGGCCTACCTTAGGCAAGTAGGACAACCCCTTTTCGGTGTGGGGTAGAAACCGAATTCCATGTTAAGCTCACATAGTCTACGTCGGTTAAGCCCAATTCCCACAACATGATTGTGATTATGAATTATGAATTATGGTTACTATGGGGTCTTATTCATGCATTGCACAAGTATGCTTTGAGGGTAGTTATGATATGTCCCTTTTAATGTTATGATGATCTATGTAATAAATATGCTTATGATGTGTGCTTAGTTCTGATTGTAGCTTGAAAGGTCCTTCCAATGCATGTGTTACTAAAGGTGGATGTTCTCTTGTCTATAAGAAATAAGATAATGATAAGATCAAAAGATGATAAGGATGATTGAGGACCTGAAGTGACTCTCTTAGCATTGATGGGATTATGGGGTCTTATCCATTCATTGCATAAGCTTGCCTTCATGTGGCTTATGAAGCGTTTATCTTATGTTATATTAAACTAGATGCATTGATTATGCCTATGACTATATTGTTACCTCATATGCTTATAGCCTATGTCTTATGATGATGGCTCTTATGCTTATGACTTATGTTATTGTCTCTGATGATTATGGTATATGTCTTATGTTGACTAATGCCCCTTATATGTTTATGTTGTTGATATATGCTAGCCATCATATTTAGTACATTTTGTACTAACTCATACTCTTGCCTACATTCTTATCAAATGTAGGGTCCAGCGATATTGAGTTCCATTCTTGTGGCTAGGTTTCTAGTAGAGCAAGGAGTTTAGGACTTAGGGATTCCTCATAGCATCGAGGATGTGATCACCTTTCCCTTATGTATCTCTTTTATGTTTTAGACTTCTGTATGGGCTGCATCCAGAAGTTTTTTTTAAGTTGATTTAAATGGTTTAAGACAAAGTGTTGTAGACTTCAGCTTGTATGGAAAAAGTTTTAAAATTTATGCATCATTTATTTTTAATTTATTTTATTATATGTTAAGTGGCTTGTGTTAGGCCTTTCGGGGTATAGTACAACATGTTTCATCTAGGGTGTACCCCTAGGTCGTGACAAACTTGGTATCAGAGCACGAGATTTAGAATCATTCTAGGATTGTCTCAAAACCACGTCTTGTATAGTCTTGTTCATAAGTGTGAAGCGCACCACAATTATGAAAAGAAAGCTATTAGATGATTAGTAATCTCACTTCTTCATTCTCTAAATCGTGCCATAGAGTTTAACTCTATAATGTATTTCTTTTTATCTGATGGACTTTCAGATATTACTACTCGGAGGGCTTATGCTACAAGGAGTGAGGAAGAAAATATTGGTGGTGATGAAAATTATGGCTATGTGACTAGATAGGACTTGATATGCTAGATTTAGATGTCATCCTTAGGATGAATTTGTAGCATTATCGTTATGCTCCTTTGTGATTGTAGAACCCGTATAGTCAAATTGTTAGTTTCCACATGAGCCTATCCAAGAGTGGAAGGGGGAAAACCTAAGCAATAAGGTTGGATTATGTTTTATCTTAAAGTTAGCTTTGAGGGTGCATGTACCACCTAGTTAAGGTGTGGGAGAAGAGTTCAAGTGTTGACCAACTTCAAAGAGTGTTATCTTTTACGATTGATCTTAAGTATGGTAATTTTGAGTGGGGTGTTTAGATAATACCTAGATATGATTGGTTGGTAGTTCCCACCAAAGGTAATGATATGGGTTGAAATGGTTTAGAATTATCTTGATCCGACCTTAGTAGAATTGCAAGAGACATGAGGGTAGATGTTTCGCCAGCAAATAGGTTGCTTTAATTGTTGTGAAAGTGGTCACAAAATGAGGGATTGTCTAAAGGCAAAGGCTATAAGAAGAGAGGGTAAGCAAGTTCCTCCTAATGGTTCCAGCATGTATTTTATGCTTTATTAGATTCCGATATTGCTTGTCTTTTGCGACTTGATATGTTAGACTTTGAAGTTGTTTTCAGTATGAATAAGCTTCATTGTTGTTTGATGATATTGAGGGTATAACCATACTTGGCTATTTTGAGTTTTGGGTAGGTTGAAAGGTTTGATGAATATGGTGTTTAAGTAATGCCTAGATGTGTTAAGTGACTAGACTCCTCGAAAAAAAGGTAAAACTGTAATTCACCATGGTTTAAAATAATCTTGTGTGATAGAGGTAAAAGCTTAGTGAGGACTTGCTCCGACCTTAGAATTGAAAGAAAGGATGCTTAGAAAAATTCGTATAGACTTACTCCCAAGGGGGAGATGATATGCTTAGATAGAAAGGTCGCTGAGTGTTCTTGATGTTCATGATATGGGTTTGCTTGAGATTCTCACCTTGAGAGGTGTGCTGAGTTTGGGATATTTAGTCCTTGTTTTGTAGGCTGACGTGAGATCTTGAGTGGACTTGGTAAGGTTTCTTGTGATCTAAAGTTGCCTAATGAGTAGCACATGTGTATCCGCTTTCCATGTCTCTTGGATATAAATGGGTGTTGGGGATCCGACATTCATAATTCCTTAAGAAGGGTTGGGAGTTAATGATAATTTCTCTCATTTAGAAATATTGGTAGGGTCTTAGACCGGCAAGCTAAGAAATAAAAGAACAAGGAATTTGCTTCCATGAAAGTGTTAAGGAGTGACCTTTAGTGAGGGTTTTAGGTGGGGGGGGGGGGGAAGGCTACTTGGGAGGCCGAAGGACAATGAAATGTCCTGATATCCTCACCCTCTTTCCTTCTATTCCTCTTTTATCATTTAAATGATGAGTTCCTCATGGTTTGTGCTTTATGTGAAGTCATGTGTGTTTTAGATATTTGCATGATTTCCTTATGTGGTGCATGTTCATGCAAACTTGTGTTTTGAAAGAAAATGAAGTTACATAATTTATTTCCTCATGTTGTAGTGCATTTTTTATGAGTTGCCTATAGACTTCATGAGGTGAATTGATGAGCATGCCTTAGTTCGGAGTTGAGAGATTCTTCCTTAAATAAATGCTTTTTGAGAGTAAATTGCATATGAGCTCCACGAGTGTATGTGAGCATGTTTTTGTTCGGAGATGGTAGTTCCTCCTTGAGCATGAGTAGATGTTGAATTCCATGTATTTTTGGGTTGTTAGATGATGTTCCTACTTCCTTGTGTTGCATTGAGTATGTTTAGCTTGGAGATGAAGTTCCTCCTTTGTTTATGTGCATTTAGATGGGTTGCATGCTTGATGGGTTGCTAGTCTAGAGTCGTGACCTTAATAAGTGCCTAGAACTTCATACGAGGATATTCCTAGGCGGGAGATATTGTAACACCCCAAAAATTAGTAGGCTAAACTAGAGGTTGATGTAAGGGTTAGAGTCATTAATTCAGCTTCCCGTACTTAGAATGAAGTGTTTTGGGCTAGAGTGTGAAGGTACGACTCCTAGCAGACCAACCAAGGGTCCTTGAGGAGGACCCTAGCAAAATACCCCAAGAAAGGTGCCAAAGGCAGTGAACCCATGAATCGACCCACGGCCCGTAGAGGGGTCCATGCCACGTGGATGGATTCATGGGACAAGGTCCCAAAAGAAATGTTGCAAACCACAACCCACGGATGACCAGCACGCCCTGTGGGTCCACCAACGGCCCGTTGGCGTGGTCTTGTGGGTAAGGCAGTGTGTAAGCTTCAAGCAATTAAGTTGGGGACTAAGGGGTTTTTCCATATTTAAATAGGGATATAGTGGTGTTGTTTTATATTAGTTTAGACCACCTATATAAAGACTTTAGACCCTTAATTTATTTAAAATAATTCCCTCAACTCATCAAAAAGAAACCCAATTCCCTGCCAAAAATTCTCTGTCTAGAAAGAAGAAGAAGAAGAATGTCAATATTGGCCAAGACTCCATTGTTTAAAGCTTGCTAGGCTTTGTAATTAAGGTATTATGACTTAGTCATTCATGGATGCCTTTCATCCATGAAGACTCTCGGTTTCCCCCAATTGTGAAGATGAATCCCCAATTCTAGTTAGGGTTCCTTCCTATATTGTGGGTATTATTGTATGTTGATCCTATTGAGTGGATAATGGTTGTTTATGATTGTTTATGTTGTAATTACATTTTATTAGTATGATTATACATGTATTCTTGATTAACCTAAGATTCTAGGGTGAAATTGATATAGTTTGGTTTTATGCCATGAAAGAGGAAATTGAGGGCTTAGACTTACCCTTCTAAGATTGATGAATTACTTTACGAATTGCTTGAGGTTAGAGAACCTAAATATGAGTTTCTTAAAAGTAAATCTTGTAGACATGAATTAATAATATTTGGGCTTAGATGATGAATCATGATTAGGAGTGTTGAGATTGAGTTTATATGATGATATATGATTAGAATTGCTTATGAATGAATCATGTGGTTAGATTTTCATGACAATAAGGTATATATGATGACCATGTGAAGTATTGCTTGAGAGTAAGGTTTGTAGTATGAATTTGATTTCAAGGCCCTTGAGGGAAAAAGCTGATATGAATGAATTGTTAATGTTAAGATTATATGGTGATTGATAGTGAATATTATATGGTGATGGTAGGCTATTAGATAGAATTGTTGTGGAAGGGCTCTACCCACCTAACCTACCTCATGAATGCTTGAAGGCATGAAGTGATAGAATCACATGAGTTAGGATGATATCCATGTCTAGTGCTTCAACCCTAGGTGTGAGGATTGAAAGTATGTTATGAACCTTAAGGAGGGGAAGTATGAGATTATGCTTGTAGTAATGGAACTATTTAAATTATGATTACATCCATGTCTAATGTAGTCATTCTAGATGTATTGATTTGATATGAGCTTTGACCTTGAAAGGGAAAGATGTGATATTATGCCTGTTTTATGAAGATTATGTACATGATTTAAGAACACTTTGAGAGTAATGTGAATATACTTATGATCTAGTTGTTTGGTTGTTGAAAGGTTATTCTCATATACACACTTATGCATGCTTATGATATGATGTGAAAGGTTTTATCACAATATACTTATTCTAAGGTTGAAAGTCTTTCTCACCCATTGAATCTATATGTAGACATGGATAGTAAAAGGTTATTCTCATGCATGATCTAATGAGCTATAGTATAATTTATGTTGGATTGAGTTTCAAGACATTTTTCCATAAATGTGAACTTCAGTCAAGACTAAATATGAACTCAATGGGAATTATGCTTAGCACCAAATGGATATCAAATATGAGATGGAAGCTTTTACGCTAGTTGAGTCCGGCTTCCCAATGAAAGTGTTTACACTCGTTGAGTTCATCTTTCCAAATGGGTTGCTCATATGCTAGTTGTGTCCTGGTTCCCAAAGTTTGGATGTCATGAGATAGAAACCTTTTACCTTAGTTGAGTTCAGGTTTCTAGTAGCAATCTCCTTATCCCATAAACTATGTGCCCTCATAGGTTACTTAGCTATTAAATCCAACTAAGTTAAGAGTATGGGTCTACCTTAGGCAAGTAGGACAACCCCTTTTCGGTGTGGGGTAGAGACCGAATTCCATGTTAAGCTCACATGGTCTATGTCAGTTAAGGTTAATTCCCACAACAAGAATATGATTATGAATTATGAATTATGGTTACTAAAGAAGCTTTACTTAGCATGGGTGAGATTTATGTAGTCTTATTCATGCATTGCACAAGTATGCTTTGAGGGTAGTTATGATATGTCTGTTATTTGTTATGATGATCTATGTAATGAATATGCTTATGATGTGTGATTAGTTTGGATTGTATCTTGAAAGGCCCTTCCAATGCGTATGTGACTAAAGGTGGATGTTCCCTTGTCTATGAGAAATAAGCTAAGGATGAGATCAAAAGATGAGAAGAATGAATGAGGACCTAAAGTGACTTGCTTAGCATGGATGGGATTATGGGGTCTTATCAATGCATTGCACAAGTTTGCCTTGAGGTGGCTTATGAAGTGTTTCTCTTATGTTATGTTAAACTAGATCCACTGATTATGCATATGACTATGTTTTTACCTCTTATGCTTATAGCCTATGTCTTATGATGATGTCTCTTATGCTTATGACTTATATTATTGTCTCTTATGGTTATGGTATATGTATTATGTTGACTAATACCCCATTTATGCTAATGTTGATGATATATGCTAGCCATCATATTTCGTACATTTTGTACTAACGCATACTCTTGCCTACATTCTTATCAAATGTAGGGTCCGACGATATTGAGTTCCATTCTTGTGGCTAGGTTTCTAGTAGGGCAAGGAGTTGACGACTTGGTGAGTCCTCATAGCATCGAGGATGTGATCACTTTTCCTTTATGTTTTAGACCTTTGTATGGGCTGTGTCCCAAAGTTTTATTCAAGATGATTTAGATGGTTTGAGACAAAGAGTTTTAGACTTCAACTTGCTTTTACAAAGACTTCGATCGTATGGAAAAAGTTTTAAAATTTCCGCATCATTTCTATATACTTTATGTTATGATATGCTAAGTGTCTTGTGTTAGGACTTTCGGGGTCTAGTACGCCATGTTACATCAAGGGTGTACCCTTTGGATGTGACATGCTTGAATGCATGGCCACATCGTGCCACGAAGTTAGATAATGCACGTTTTGGGAGGCAACGCAAGTTTTACTTCTTGTTATTTGAATAACGTTTGTTGGATGCACATATTGAAATTCAAATTGTTGAGGAAAAGCAATTGGGCGAGACCATATCTCTCTCGGGGAGCCCGTTTTAGCTAACCTTTTGGACTAACACATGGGCTAATTTTCTTCCAAATTTGGCGAGGTAATGTCCACTCGGTGAATCACCAAGTTGATCGGTGACATTAGTGATCCTCGCCAATCGAAGCCCGTGCTAAAGGGTCAAAATACCTTCTACTATTTTAAATTCAAAATATCTCCTTCATTTAACTTTCCGACTTTTACACTCTTTCAATAAAACATTAGAATATCTTTTAGTCTAATTTTTGTGGTTATCCTCATATGTCATTGGAAGTCTGAAGGGTTGACCATCCTCCTATAATACCTCGGAAACTAGTAGGCTAAACTAGTGCTTCACGTGCGGGTTAAAGTCATAGATATAACTTCCTGTACTTATGGTGAATGGTTTTGGGTTAGAACGTCAAGGTACGACCCCAAGGACCAACTAAGTGTCCTTGGGAGGACCCTAGAAAATTTCCAAAAAATCGGCCCAAGAAATTGACCTACGGCAGGACGCACTCATCGTTGGTGGGTCTATGCCTCGTGGTTTGGTCTTGTGGGTCAACGGACAATATTAGGAATTTCAGACACCAACCCACGCCTCACCAGCATGGGCCGTGGGTCCAACCACAGTCCGTTAGTTAGGGTCGTGGATAAAGGCCTTGAAACTAGCTTTTGGTGGTTAAGTCTAGGGGCGCTTTGGGGTTTTCCATTTTTAATTAATATTTAGTGATGTCGTTTTAGCCTATTTTAAAAAACCTATATAAGGATTTTAGGTCACTAAATTATTCATCCAAGCCATTATTTCTAAAAATCTAAAAGAACTCATCTTCTCAAAAAATTTCTTTCTAAAACATCAAGGAAGAAGAAGAAGGAAGTTGGAGCTAGGGTTTGAAGGAGCAAGGTTTCTACTCAATTTCATGGGGATTCATATCTAAGGTATGTTAGCTCTTCATCCATGGAGTCCTTTCAAAACCCCAATTTCATAGGGTTTGATTCCAAGTCGAACATTCCTTTCAAAAATGATTCTAATGATTTAATTGATGATTTATTATGGTTTTTATATTGAAATCCCAAAGAATAAAGAAATCCCCATATTCCCAATTTATGATCTTGTGATGTGGGTTAATTGATAAAAGAAGTATATTGTGAGATTATGCCTGTAGTAATTGATATATTTGAATTATGTTATTATCCGTGTCTAATATAGTAATTCTAGGTGTGTTGATGGAATATGATTTGTCATCCTTGAAGGGTAAAGTATGAGAATTATGCATGATTGTGAGACCTATGTGTGTGCTTTAAGAACACTTTAGAAGTATAGTGATTATGATTATGATTTTGGTGTGTGTTGTTGAAAGGTTATTCAGAATTAGACACACATATACGAAAATTACATGTTGTGAAAGACTTTCTCACAATATGATGATTTTAAGGTTTAAAGGCTATTCTCACATATTGAATTTGTGAGCTATCTTATGAATGATGTTAGATTGAATGTCAATACATTCTTCCATGAATATGAACTCAAGTTATGACTTAATAAGTACTTCGTGAGATTAATCCTTAGCACCTACTAGATATTTAAATGAGATGGAAGCCCTCACGTGACTTGAGACCGGGTTTCTAGAAACAATCTCCTGGGATGAATGCCCTCACGTGAGTTAAGGATGGGTATCTAGTAACAATCTCCTTGTCCATAACTATGTGCCCTCATCGGTCTTTAGCTAGTAGATCAACCTAAGCTAAGATAATGGTTCTACCTTAGGAAAGTAGGACCACTTTTTTTGGTGTGGGTAACACCGGATTCCATGTTAAGTTCACATGGTCTATGTCGGTTAAGGCTTATTCCCACTATGATTGAATATGAATTATGAAATATCTCTACTCAAGAAGCTGTACTTAGTATGGGTTAGATTATGGGATCCTATTCATGGATTGCACAAGTATGCTTTGAGGGTAATTATGGTATGTTCCTCTTATGTTATGATGATCTATGAAATGAAATATGCTTAATCTTAATTGTTGCTATGAGTTACTTTCCTTTATATGAGTAATTAAAGGTGGATGTTGTCTTGTCTATGAGTTTTAAACTAAGGATGAGATAAAAAATAGGTAAGTATGATTATGATGGCCTAAAAGTGGTACTTAGTATGGATGAGATTATGAGGTCTTATCCATGCATTGGACAAGTATGAATTAGGGTTACTTATGAGATGGTTCTCTTATGATATAAAGATCTAAGTATTGACTATGTATATGAACTATGCCTCATGATGACTAATGCTTACATTATGTCTATGATGGAGATTATGCTTATGATTATGTTGTTATTTTGTATGCTATGATGATCTATATATGGGTTATGTTTATGAGTTATGTTATCCAACTATCTCTATGATGATATTCAAACTTGGCATATAGCATGGTTTCAATTAAAATTTCCCTTATAGCATGTTTTCAAGGTTTTTATGCATGACTATCATACTTAGTGTATTTTTGTAATAACCCATATTTTACAACATTTTCCCCAAGTGTAGGGTCTGGTTCTTAAGGCGGTCATCAATTGGTTAAAGCTTGGATTCCACTATTCTCCTAGCTTTTGGTTAGTCCTCATGATTCGAGGATGGATGTTATCTTTGTAGTTCCTTTCTTGTATTTCCTTTTCGCATTATGTTGTATGGGATGTGACCTTATTTGATTCAAGTATTGTAAAGGATGTATAATTAAGAGAAGTCTAGACTTCCGCTTTGCCTTTATGAAATTTTTTTAAGATTTGAAATGTGTTTTACTATTTATTGTTCTATGCTTATGTTATGATATGCTAGGTGGCTTACCTCGTACCTTTCATGGTTCTATGTGCCTTGTTTCATATAGGGGGTACCTCTGGGTTGTGACAAACTTGGTAATCCGAGGACAAGTGTCACGACCCAGGATCACCCCCTAGTCGTAACCGGCGTACTCGACCTCGAAGAGGTCTAATACAAGCCTCTTAGCATTCATTCATCGCATAGACACTAAAACCATAAGGAATTAAAAACTTTCTTTACCAAGAAAACATTTCAT
>JAJOOR010047288.1:0-14072 GCA_036250505.1 Solanum acaule
GCCCCTGTTGTAAGAATGAGGAAAGAAACCGCGCAAGAAGTTCGTGAAGTTTGTCCTTGGAAATTTGTGATGAAAAAGATGGGACCCCTCCAAATAAAAAAAGTGAAAGAAATGAAATGAATAATTTTTATCCGTTATGCATTGTTGTGGAAATAAAAAGGGTATTCGACGAGCTTTACAAAAAAAATTGTGTGCTATGAATAGGCCAAGGATGAGTTGTGATTATGAAAAGAATGATAAAAAAAAGGAAAAGAAGTGAAATTTGAGCCATGCTTTATAAAGGTAGATTCACTAAACCGAAATGATCATACCTTTATCCTCAGCCCAATTACATGCTTTCAAAGACCTTTGTGATCTTGCATAAGCCAAGTGTTGTGTTGGTTGGAAAATACGGGCATGCCTATGGGTAAAATCATGCATGTTTTTCTCATTGGGAGTGTGAGAGTTGATTTCGATTTCTTAATTTTTGTTCTTGATTGGCTCTGTGAGAGCATGAAATCATTCTTGTTGTGAGGCACTCAAATACTTTTGGAAGGCATAAATTTGCATTTGAAGTTAGCATTTGTGAGCATGAACTCTAATTGATGTTGGCTAGTCATAGTTTGAAACTTTGAGTTTACAATTGAACATTGCATGTTTAGATTGAACCTTGTGTGCACTTTCATGTTGAGTCTCAAGGAGCACAACTTATAGACATCCTTGTTGAACTGATTGATCTCGTGTTTTACTTGAAGAATAACAAAAGTTTAAGTTGGGGTGTTGATGAGCCGGGAATTCCGACTCATTTAGGGCTTGTTATTTAATGAATTAGTATCCTCAATGCCTATTTTGTGTTCATAATTGATGTTAAATTGTTTATGTGCAGACATGAAGGCTTAAGAACAAGGCAAGAACATTTGATTGAGAAAAGAAGTCAAAAAGTTGGAAAAGTAAGGCTAGAGCTCGCAAAAGTCACTCGACAATTCGTTGAGTGAGCATTGAGCTCACCAAATGATCCAGCGAATTTGGCTCATGATCTAAGGCAACTCGGTGAACTCAAGTACAAAATGGCACATCACCAAATGAAATAGCTCGACCCAAATCGCCTAAAGGAACAGAGCAACTGGAGAAGGAAGTCAAGTCCAATCGGCGAGAAAAGATCCAAACGAAGAGTTGATGAAGCCTTTTGGCAACATCCATCGGGTTCCCCAACTGAGACGTCCAACATTCAAAATCTAAAGAAGAAGTTTGGTGATAAGGCCTACCCATAGGCGGTCCACCGATTCCTTCGCCGATCCCGACTAATCTCTCTAACTTGGTCTCGAGAATGAATTTTGGGAAGTTATTGGAAACATATAAATTGGTTTTTGACGAGAGAGAAAAAAGATTTATATGTTTCCATAAACTTCCCAAAATTTATTCTCGAGACCAAGTCATTGAGATTACTCAGGTTCACAGAATGACTTGGCGAACCGTCGATGGGTAGGCCTTATCGCCAAAATTTGCTTAAGCTTTTGAATTCTTGACGTCTACAGTTGCGAGCCTAGTGGATGTTGCTGAATGGCTTCTGCAACTCGTCATTTGGATCCTTTCTCACCGATTAGACTTGACTTTCTTCTCCAATTGTTATGTTCCTTTAGGCGATCAGGGTCGAGCTCGCCGTTTCATTCGGCGATGCGCTATTTTGTAGTCCAGTTTTTCGAGTTGGCTTAGGTCATGAGCCAAACCAGCTTGATATTTTGGTGAGCTAAAACCTCACTCGGCGAGTGACTTTTGCGAGCTCCAGCCTTACTTTTGTTCAACTCTTCAAACCTTTTCACTTATATTTGCAATTTAATATCCTTGCCTTATACTTAAGCCTTCATGGCTGCACATAAATAATTTAACATCAGTTGTGAACATAGAATAGGCATTGAAGACACTAATTCATTAAATAACAAGCCCTAAATGAGTTACAATTCCTGACTCATCACTTGTGTAAGGCCTCTCGGGAACTTATATGCCATGTCACATCTAAGGTGTACTTTGGTTCATGACAAACTTAATATTCAAAGTACAAGGTTATAGAAAAGGTCGTAGGATGTTTGATAACGCTCAACGACATTTTATCCAATTTTAAGTGTAGGCGGTCGCTAACACGTATAAACCCAACTAAGAGTTGGGGTCGATCTAACAGGGAGTGGTACAGTAGAGAATTCAATTAAGAAGTAAAATAGTATCCTAACCATTTGTAGAAGTAAAGGTGTTGAATGCTAATTTTGCACATTGGGTGATTATTAGTTACTCAAAGGTGTTGAGTCTCAATGGGTACACTAGGTTTTAAGTACAATAGCCATTTCACAATCAACTATTGCGATTCAAGAGAGTTCGATAGTCACGACCCTGTGGTACCCCCTAGATGTAACATGGCGTATAGGACCCCAAGAGGACCCCAAACAAGCTACTTAGCATTCATAACATAAGAAATAGAACAAAAGAAGTAAAACAACATTTTCAAGTCAAATAGTTTTTCTAAAGTAAAGCGGAAGTCTAAACACCTTGTCTCAATATCCATCTAATAAAATAGAATGAAATTGGGCCTAGCCCATACATCATGTCCAAAACTGAAATATAAGAAGTAAACTGAAACAATGAAAGTCCGTCCTCGAAGCATGAGGACTCACCAAAGCTCAGGAACCTCGCAATCAACCACTAACCATGAAACTGAGAAACCGGACCCTACATTTGGGGAAATGTAGGCAGGAGTATGTGTTAGTAAAAACCTTTTACCATGTATGATAGCTATGCATAAAACATTTAAATCATGCCAAAATAGGACATTTCATGACATGCAATTGACCAAGTTAAAACATGATATAAAAGGGTTAAAAAACATAAGTCATAAAATATGGACAATACAAGCTAACATCATTTAAGTCTTTGAATAAATATGAGATACTTCTTGAAGTAACCTTAGTTCATTATTATTGTGGGAAGTAGCCTTAACCGACATAGAGACCGTGTGAGC
This sequence comes from Solanum acaule, assembly GCA_036250505.1. Classification (NCBI taxonomy): domain Eukaryota; kingdom Viridiplantae; phylum Streptophyta; class Magnoliopsida; order Solanales; family Solanaceae; genus Solanum; species Solanum acaule. The sequence continues at coordinate 2,987 of JAJOOR010047288.1, forward strand.
TATAACATGATCCCCGGTTTCTCCCACACCGAAAAGGGTTGTCCTAATTTCCAAGGTAAGGACCATGAACTTCTAGCTTAGGTGGATCCACTAGCTAATGTCTATCTAGACAATCATCCTATGGGGGCACATTGGTAAAAGATAAGGAGATTGTTTCTCAAAACCCGACCTCTACTAATGGGAGAGCTTCCATCTCAATATCCTCTTTGTGCTATGCATAAATCCCACAAAATAGTCTTTTTTTACTTGTTCTTATCATCCATGGAAGGGCACGTCATCTTGCCAATCCGAGCTAAGTTATTATCCATGGAAAGGTTTCATTCAATAACCAATCCAAGCAAGATTTCATTAGGATAGCTCTTAATCTTTGATACAAGTAGATGAGAAAACCTTTCAACCTTAGAATCCTTATTATGTGAGAAAACCTTTCACATTCATGCTTTCATGTGTATATGAGCAAATCTTTTCAACAACATTAACATCCTCATTGATACTTTACTCTCAAAGGGTCCTTAAAACATTTGCATAGATTTCATAAGAACATGAATAATTTCATAATTTACCTTTCAAGGTTCAAAACTCTCTTTCAATCATCAACATTTAGAAAACATGGGTTAGATATGGATTTCATCATGAATTGATGTAATTTTACCAATACATGCTTAATTTCATAAAACTCTTCCTTCATAGTCAAAATCCCACATCATATGGTCATAACTTGAAAACACGGGGATTACATGGGTTCATAGGGGAATCATCATAAAATCATAGTATTTAATCAATTCATTCATAAGAGATCATAATTCAATCATTTAAATCAATAATTAAGAGAACCCATGACAATTGAAGAAAAGCCTAACACAAATGGGGATTTCTAACTTTGAAAATAGGAGAATTTGGAAACTCCATGAATGGAAGGAATACATGGATGAAAACTATCATACCTTACTATCAAAGCCCACAAGCAAATTGGAGAATTTGGGAACTTGATCTTGAGCCGTAGCTTTTCCCTTCTTCTTCTTCAAGTTCTAGAGACAAATATTTTGGAGTGGAAGAACTTTGGTTTTCTTTTGGGTTTAGAGAAAAATGACTTGAAGGGTGAGTTTTTGGGTTAAAATGATTTATATAGGGGCCCTAGGCTTGGGTAAAAGGACATAGCTTTGATTTAATTTAATCTGGAGAAGACCCATCTGCCCTTGACTTAAAACTGACGTAGCCTCATGATGGAAGCTACCAAGAGGCATCAAGGACTTCACGCCCCGTTGTGGTGGATGTGGTCCTTGACCAGTAGCTTGGCATTGCTAGTCTTAAACTCCACTTCCCACATGCCCACCTCCACGAGCTGTCTAGGCCTTCACGAGCCGTCAAGTGGCTCGTGGGAGGAGGCTGCCTTGGAGAGCTCAATACTTAGCCTTTCACATGCCTCACCATGAGCCATGGGGCCCACCACGAGCCGTCAAGGTGCTCATTGGAGGTGAGCTTCCCTTGGCTGGGTTTTGTGAGCCATCACAGGCAACACTACGCCTTATGGTGCCCTTCACGATCCATATGGGCCTTCTTGAAGGGTGCCCAGGCTCAAATAATTGCTTGTGACCCTTTCACTTGGTCCCTTGATTACACTACTAGATTCTGAGGTGTTACATTATCTCCCCCTTGGGAATATTCATCCTCAAATGGAATCCTAGACACCTCTTCAAAGAAAAGACTCAAAACTAGTAGCCCATCATGCATGCACCTTCATAAATGCACCTTCATAAATGCATATATCTTGAACTCTATAGGAAAGGCACACTCAATGCACAACAGTATGAAGAAAATCAATCATGTAAACGAATTTTCTTTCAAAACACAAGTTTTTCATGAATATGCATAAAATAAGTGTCACACCCCAACCCTAGGTGAGGTGGACAAGTACCATATGACTAGTGAAAAGCTTCATATACAACACATGTTGACTAGCTGGACCGATAAGTGAAACTATGAATACAAATGATAGCTTTATATTGTCTACAAAGCCTCTACTGGAATCCATGACTGTACTACTATAAAAATACGCATATTAAAGACTCGGCATTGCCCATAATGAACCTGGAGCCCACCAACAACTATTGAGTATCATGTGCTTCTATTGGGAGATCTACTAGTTGAGTACTTGTACGCACAACATGAAATGCAATGTCCCCAATAAGGGACGTCAGTACGAAAGAATGTACTGAATATGTAAGGCATAATACAACCATATGTAAAATGAGAGCTCAAGTGAGACCAATTACCAATAGATAAGGATTAGAGACCATATTTGCTTATACTTGTGGAATCATGTATGTTACATTCTTTTCTTTTCTTTTATGTGCATTATAATCTCTATAAGACATATGATACAAATGACTAGCCTATCAGCGGTAGAAGAGGATGACCCATGGTAGGCATTTTAACCCCTGGGATGTTGTCCTCATAATTTCACAAATTGGAATCGGCCCATGCTAGGCTTTTGCCCCTGAGCTGCCACCCTTCCATACCAATTGGGATCGGCCCATGCTAGGCTTTTGCCCCTAAGCTGCCACCCTTTTATACCAATTGGGATCGATCCATGCTAGGCATTTGCCCCTGGGCTGCCAACAACAATTATACAAATAGCTTCACTTAAATTCTTTATCTTTGAGATTGTTGTTTTGATGTTCATAACTCTTTGAGATTGTTCTTTTGATGATCATAACTCTTTTGAGATTGTTGTTTTGCTGGTCATAATCATAGTTGAGATTTGGAACTATGAACCACTAGTAGAAGACATGTGAATATGGACTTACGATAATAATAATGACATGAGAAGCAAATGTGACACGAACGTAATACTTAGGAGCTTATATGACTCAGTAAGCACTTTGACATCTCAAATTGAAGCACATATCAAGTAAAGACATTTAACATTCAGCCAAGAGATTTAAACTCTTTATGATAGCCAAATACTCACTAACTAATATCAAATACGAGGTATACATAAACGTGGAACCAAGAGAGAATGTGGGAAGATTTAACATAAGGAAGGATACATATTCCAAGTAAGTACATATAGAATGTACAATAGACCAAGTAGAGATCTTGTGAGGTAACATTATAGTCTAACACAATGAGAGTAATAACCAATAAAGGGAACATATGAATATGTGAAAAAATGACATATATGATGGAATAGACAGTTGAAGCAAGTTGGCAAGATATGGGCAGATTGTATATCTAACATATAAACATATGTACCATGTGCAATCTAGGATCATTTTGATTTATATAAGGGGAATACGTGCCAAGGGTTAGCACTTTGACGATGAAACACATTTAAACCTTGCATGCTAATACTTGGTAGAGTAAGCACGAACATTTAGTAATAAACTCATATTAGAGTACTCACTTTAATGCTCTAGGGAGTAGGAACTGCAACTATAGATTAGTCACTATCAAGGGCACTTATAAAGCTTACTTTGTAATACAAGTGTTGGATTCATGCCAAATAAATAGGAAATCGAATAGCCTTACATACCTTTCCTTTTGACCAATACAACTATCACGATTCAACCTTCCTTTAGGGTGTTAATCTACAATATAATTCATGATTAAACTAATGTTAGCAGCTAATCACATTAAAGGCCTCGTAAAACATTAGCTAAACACTTGACGGAAACTAGGCCCATACAACCCTTACACAAATGGTAAATCACCACACCCTTCTTCTATATACATACTTTGCCAAGATACCCAAGCTGCCCCCAAAACCAATATACATAAGGCAGCCACTATCAATCCCCAAAAATCCTTCAGCATAATAGGAGAATATTGAACTCAAATATTCATCACCATCCATGAGTTATTGACAAATATATACAAAATTCTCCACCCCAAACCTGTATTTAAAGAGGAAAAAAAATGGGCAGTAGCCTTACCTTAGTTTCTGGAAAATTTTCCACTAAACTTGTACTTCAAGAACTTAAGCTCTACTTCAAACTTTTACTTGAAAGGGGGACAACATTCAAGAACCCTAAGGTGTTTTAGGGCTGCTGTGTTAAGCCAAGAAAGACCAAGGGAGAAACTTAATAAATCTGAAATTTTGCATGTTAAAAAAGAAGCAAAATATATGATCTTTATCCCTTTAAAAAGGAGGTGCATTGGCCAACTTTCTTGGTCAATTTTGGGCCATATATTGTCAAGTAGGTGACCCACCTACTTGCCCTTTTAACTTGGGCCTTTGAGGACTTCAACACTTGTTGGGCCTTGCTGCCATTTATCCCTCTAGTCTACTCAATTTGGGCCATAATTAATGTATGTAGGTGGTAGTGTACTTGGCCTAATAACATGGTCAAAAGAGTCTTAGTAGGTGATGCACCTACTTGATCCTTTGGGCTGGTCAATAAGTCAAAGTAGATGATGCACCTACTTGGTCCTTTGGGCTGGTCAATAAGTCAAAGTAGGTGATGCACCAACTCATTAGGCAAATCTAGTTCATAAGCAACCTTACCAACACGTCTCAAAATCTTATATGGGCATACATATCGGGGAATAAACTTCCCTTTATTACCAAACCTCATTACACCCTTCATGGGTTAGATTTTCAAGTAAAACCAATCATGAACATCAAACTCAAGATCTCTTCTTCTCACATCGGCATATGACTTTTGCCGACTTTGAGCCATTTTCAAACTTTCTCTATGGCCTCATGTACCAACTCAGGACCTATTAAGGCAACTTAACCCACCTCAAACCATCCTATAGGAGATCTACACCTCTTACCATATAATGCCTCAAATAGAGCCATATCAATACTCGAGTGATAGCCATTTTTATAAGCAAACTTATTAAATGGCAATGGTCATCCCAATTACCGTTAAAAGCAATCACACAAGCCCTCAACATGTCTTCCAAAGTTTGAATAGTACACTCCGCTTACCCATCGATTTGGGGATGAAAGGTTGTACTAAGCTTAACACGAGTACCAGACACTTTTGAAAAGACTTCCAAAACTATGAAGTGAATTGGGTACCATGACCTGAAATAATGGACAAAGGCACTCCATGGAACTTTACTATTTCCCTCAAGTACAACTTGGCATAGTCCTCTACTGAATAGGAAAACTTGATGAGAAGAAAATGTGCCAATTTTGTCATCTGATCTACTATTAAAAAAAATGAATCAAGTTGTCACCGAGTGCGAGGCAAACCAACAATAAAGTCCATGTTCAAATCTTCCCACTTCAAAGTAGGAATTCTAATATCTTGGGAAAAACCTATCGATTTGTGATGCTCAACTTTCACTTGTTGACAATTAGGACACTTAGCCATAAATTTTGCAATATCCTTCTTCATCCCATTCCACTAATAGATCTGTCGTAAATCACGATGCATCTTGGTTGCTCCCGGGTTAATGGAATACCGTGACTTATGGGTTTCTAACAAGATTTGTTCCCTCAAGTTGTCAACATTTGGAACACACAAGCGACCTTGATATCTAAGGACACCATCTCCTTCTTGGGAGAAAGCCTCTGTAGATTTCTTAAGCACGCTTCTTTTAACTCAACAAAAATTGGATCAAAACCTTGCTTGGCTTTCACATCCACCACAAAAGACAATTCGAAACCATAACACCACCCTTGGGGGAGTCCACTAACTAAACACTTAATCGGGCCAATCTATGAACATCTCGAAAAAACACTTTCTTACCTTTTTCAATATGAGCAACACTACTAATGGATAACCAACTAAGAGCATCTACCGCCACATTTGCCTTTCCAGGGTGACAGAGAACACTCATATCGTAATATTTCAATAACTCAAGCCACCAATTTTGGTGAATATTTAGATCTATCTGACTAAACACATATTGCAAACTCTTATGGATGGTAAACACATCTACATGAACACCATCCAAATAATGCCTCCAAATTTTTAAGGAAAAAACAACAGCCACTAATTCGAGGTCATGGGTAGGATAATTCTTCTCATGAATCTTAAGTTTCCTTGAGGCATAAGCAATAACTTTCCCATTTTGCATAAGCACAGACCCTAGCCCAACTCTCGAGGCATCACAATTAACAACAAAGCCTTTAGTCCATTATGGTGAGGTCAACACTGGAGCGGCAGTAAGTCATCCTTCAACTCTTGAAAGCTCTTCTCACATGCTTCAGACCATACGAACCTAGCCTTCTTTTAAGTCAAAGCATTCAAAGGAGATACAATTGAAGAGAATCCCTCAACAAATCTGGGTTAGAGGTCTAGGCCAACTCTTGACCACATCCGTCTTTTTAGGATCTACCCTAATACCCTTACTTTAATCAATGTGACCAAGAAAAGCTATTGACCTTAGGGAAAACTCACACTTGCTAAACTTTGCAAAAAGTTATTGGTCTTTTAGAGTTTGCAAAAAAATCCTCAAATGATCAATAATCTCATTCTCACTTCTCGAATAGATCAATATATCATCAATGAACACAATTACGAACATATCAAGGTATTGTCTAAACACCCTATTTATCAAATACATAAAAGTTGCCGGAGCATTAGTCAAACCAAACAACATCATCAAAACCTCATAATGACCATACCAGGTTCCAAAAGAAATTTTTAGAATGGCATCCTCTTTCACCCTCAATTGGTGATAACCCGATCGAAGATCAATCTTAGAGAAGTAACTCGCTCCTTGAAGTTTGTCAAACAAGTCATCTATTCTTGGAAAAGGATATTTATCTTTAATGGTCACCTGGTTCAACTGACGATAGTCAATACACATACGGAGATATCCATCTTTCTTCCTAACAAACAAAATTGGAGCACCCCATGGAGAGATTCTCAATCGGATGAAACCCTTATCTAACAAATCTTTCAACGGTTCCTTCAACTCCTTAAGTTTTGTCGGAGTCATATGGTAAGGAGGAATAAAAATAGGTTGTGTATCTGGGAGAAGGTCATTACCAAAGCCTATTTCCCTTTCAGGAGGAATAGTGGGTAAATCCTGTGGGAACACTTCCTAAAACTCGTTAATAATGGGGACCGACTCAAGAGTAGGGGTTTTCGGAATCCACACCCCTCACCCTAACTAGATGGTAAATGCAACCCTTAGAATTCATCTTTTTACCTTCAAGACAAGAGACGAACTAAATCTTAGGCATAGAATTTCCTCCTTTCCACTCTAGAAGATGCTCATTCAGGAACTGAAACTTGACTACACGAGTTCTTCAATCGATAGAAGCATAACATGAGTGCAGTCAATCCATACCAAGGATAACATCAAAGTCTAGCATATCAAGTTCTACCAAGTCAACAAGAGTAACTCTAAGGGACAAGGAAATGAGACACTTTCTATAGACCCTCTTAGCCACAATAGAATCACCAACAGGAGTAGAGATAGAAAAAGTATCTAACAACACGTTCGGAAGAAAATCAAACCTCATAGCCACATATGGCGTCACAAAAGACAAGGTAGCACCGGGATCATGCAAAGCATAAACATCAAGTTGGAAAACATTCAACATACTGGTAACTATAACAACAGAACCCTCTTGTTCACCCCGAGTCTGAAGTGCATAGAATCATTTTCGCTTGGGAGCATTGGGACCCAAAAAACTAGGAGGAACTTGCTTCCCCTCTTTCCTTTAGCCGTGAGCATCAGGCAATCCCTCATCTTATAACCACTTTTACCACAACAGAAACAACCATCCATGCCGGCTAGACACTTACCCTCGTGCTTTTTTCCACACCTAGCACAAGTAGACATAGATAATGAAGATCCACCACCATTCCCTCCTTGAGGCTTAGGGTTAGACACCCTATTTTTGTTGAACTTATGAGGAGCATTGGAGGAACCTTGATTGGAAAACATTTGTTGAACCTAGGACGACCATGTCCATCGGACTTTGCATGAGAGAAATTACCATCACTAGTTTAAGCCCTCTTTGTCTCCCTAGACTTCTCCTTAAGTTTCTCATCTTCAATCTGTTGTTCATGAAACATGAGACAACATATGTCCATGTCATTAATGAGCATAACGGTATGACACACTTTAACCACCAATTCAGCCACACCCGAAATGAAATTACTCATCCTTGCCCTTGAATCGAAAACCATTATTGGAGCATATTTAGACAATTGTGTGAACTTCAAAATATGTTCCCTCCCACTCAAAATTCTTTGTCGAAGGTTGATGAACTCAAGAACCTTGGCTTCCCTCATCTCAAGGGGGAAAGAACCTATCAAGGAAAGCGGCCTGAAACATCTCCCATTCAAGAGGACCTACATCTTCCGGTCTCCTTTTTTTCCATTGGTTGTACCATATTTAAGCCACACCTTTAAGTTGATAAGAGGACAACTCTGCCTTTTCCACGAGCGTCACTCCCATGATAATCAAAACCTTGTTGATCTCATCAATGAACTCTTGAGGATCTTCCTCAACCTTAGAACAATGAAACTTTTGAGGATTCATCCTAGTGAAAGCCCTTACTCTAGATGCCTCCGTACCTACATTTGGGTTCATGGGAACATCAACCTCCCTATTGGCTTGGGCTATCACAGCTTGACCGAACCCTTGAAAAGTAGCCCTACACTCTGCATCAGTCACTTGCTCAGTCAAAGGATCGACTGAAACTTGAGGAGATTGGGGAGGAGCTTCTTGTTCCCCATTCTCCCTCACATTCGTTCTAGAATAATCTCTTCGAGTAGCCATATCCTATAGAGCATCATATAAGGATTAGGAGAGAGACCTTATAGAGTTAAACTCTACTACACGACTTTATAGTAATGAAAGAAATGGAGTTTCCTAATCATCTTGTAGCCTCTAATATGTAAATGTGGAGCATTTCACGCTCATGAACAAGACTCTACTCGACATGGCTTATGAGATATCATAGGACTATTCTAAACCTTGTGCTCTGATTACTAAGTTTGTCACAACCCAAGGGTACCCCTTAGATGTAACATGGCGTAGAGGACCTCGAGAGGAGCCTTTACAAGCCGCTTTGCTTTCCTAACATAAGAAATAAAACAAAAGAAGTTAAACAACATTTTAATGTCCAATAGTTTTACTAACATAAAAGAGAAGTTTAAACACTTTGTCTCAATAGCCATATAATACAATAGAATGAAATTGGGCCTAGCCCATACATCATGTCCTAAACTGAAATATAAGAAGTAAACTGAAACAATGAAGTCCGTCCTCGTAGAATCAGGACTCACCAAAACTTGGGAATCTCACAATCACCCACTAGCCAAGAAACTGAGAAACCTGATTGTCGAATCCTACATTTGGGGAAATGTAGGCAAGAGTATGCGTTATTACAAAACAATGTACCAAGTATGATAACTATGCATAAAACATTTAAATCATGCCAAAAGAGGACATTTAATGACGTGCAATTGACCAAGTTAAAGCATGATATAAAAGGGTTATAAAACATAACTCATAAAACATGGTCAATAAAAGCTAAAATCATTAAAGTCTTTGAACACATATGAGATACTTCTTGAAGCAACCTTAGTTCATTATTATTGTGGGAAGTAGTCTTCACCGACAGAGAGACAATGTGAGCTATAACATGATCCCCCGCTATCTCTAACACTGAAAATGGTTGCCCTACTTGCCAAGGTAAAGACCATCAATTTCTAGCTTAGGTGGATCCACTAGCTAATGTCAATCTAGACAATCATCCTATGAGGCATATAGGTAAGCGATAAGAAGATTGTTTCTTTAAATCTGACCTCTACTAACGAGAGAGCTTCCATCTCAATATCCTCTCAGTGCTAAGCATGAATCCCATGGAATAGTCATTTCTTACTTGTTCTTATCATCCATGGAAGGGCACATCATCTTGCCAATCCAAGCTACGTCATTATCCATGGAAATATATCATTCAATAACTAATTCGAGCAACATTTCATTAGGATAGATCTTAATCTTTGATTCAATTAGGCGACAAAACCTTTCAACCTTACAATCCTTATTATGTGAGAAACCCTTTCACAATCATGCTTTCATTTGTATATGAGTAAATCTTTTCAACAACACAACATGAACATCCTCATTCACTTTATTCTCAAAGCATCCTTAAAACATTTGTATTGATCTCATAAGAACATGCATAGTTCCATAATTTACCTTTCAAGGTTCAAAACCCTCTTTTAATCATCAACATTTAGAAAACATGTTAGATATGTATTTCATCATGAATTCATGTAATTCTACCAATACATGCTTAATTTCATAAAACTGTTCCTTTATAGTAAAAATCCCACATCATATGGTCATAACTTTAAAACATAGGAATTACTTGGGTTCATAGGGGAATCTTCAAAAAAAATATAGTATTTTATCAATTAATGCATAAGAGATCATAATTCAATCATTTAATCAATAATCAAGAGAACCCATTACAATTGAAGGAAAGCCTAACTCAAGTGGGGATTTCTAACTTTGAAAATAGGAGAATTTGGGAACTCCATGAATGGAAGGAATCCATGGATGAAAACTATCATACCTTACTATCAAAGCCCACAAGCAAATTGGAGAATTTGGGAACTTGATCTTGAGCCCTAGCTTCATGCTTCTTCTTCTTCAAGTTCTAGAGAAAAATATTTTGGCGAGGAAGAACATTGGTTTTCTTTTGGATTTTGAGAAAAATGACTTGAATGAGTGAGTTTTGGGGTTAAAATCATTTATATAGGGGCCATAGGCTTGGGTAAAACAACATATATTTGATTAATTAAATCTAGAAAAGACCCAACTGCCCTTCACTTAAAATTGACGCAACCTCATAATGAAGGCTACCACGAGCCATCAAGAACTTCATGACCCGTTGTGGTGGTCGTGGTCCTTGACCAGTAGGTTGGAATTGCCACCCTTAAACTTCAATTCCTACACACCCACCTCCATGAGCCGTCTAGGCCTTTACGAGTGTAACATCTGACAATTTAAAATGAATATGAAGAAGCTTGAAATTGGAAGTAGTCATTTTTGGAAAAAAAATTCAGAATCTGGAAATTCGGCCAAGTGTGGAAATCAGTGAGTTTTTGGTCAACTTTGAGCAGTCATAACTCCTAGCTCAGGATGATCCAGG
>JAJOOR010047289.1:0-11639 GCA_036250505.1 Solanum acaule
GGTTTGCCCTTAGTCCCTATTTCCCGTTAATTAATGTTGAATGTACTTCCGTGACCGATGAAGTGTGATGACAAGTTTGAGAGGCTTGTTTGGGGTTCCTTCGGGTTCCTCATTCGCCATGTCACGTCTAGGCCCTAGGCTTGGGTCGTGACACTAGAGTTAGAGTTTTCTCTTAGTTTTTCAGTTTTTATTATAGACATTGAAAATTTCTAAGCTTAATTTTGAGGATTTTCCAGTGGGTTTCTAAATTTCTTCAATTTGGACCATTGTAAAGACTTAGGAACGTTTACCCAGATCATGGCGAACGTATTTGGTAATCGTTTCTCTATTTCTTTTATGTGTTGCTAAAACGCAAATTCTTGGGGTGTGATCATGTGATTATGGGTTGAATTAGCTTATGGGTATTGTTAATTACTAATTTAAATGCTTATTTAAAGTGGGTTTAATTGATAGCTATGTTTTAAACTAAGAATTGTAGTTTCAAATGCAATTCGAACTTAGAATTCTAGGCTTTCTTAGAAAAGAGGTTTTAGAATCAATGCTTTCAATTGATGATTGTAGTTATCGGGTTGATATGAGTTTAGCTGGAAAGAGTGAATCTGAATCTCGATTCTACCTATCTAGCTCGAGAGAGTAGATAAATTAAGGTGTGGGCTGTTCTTATTTGCTAAGCTTGTTGATGTTCCAATGAAATCACTTGAATCGAGATAGTTGTTCGAAAGAAAACTATTTTACTTATAGCCTAGCCTACCCACTGATATTTAGCTATTTATTAGTAGTTTCAATTACCCATAGAGTAAAATTTGCCTATAATTGATCACATCCCGAGAATCCCTCTCTATATTGATATTTCCTCTGTTTTGCTTGTGTTGCAATTGATATTTAACAATCCAAACTCCCCCATCTGACATTAGTTGTCACACCCTTAGATTTATTTGAATGTTTTTGATAAATTATATTCCTATAACCAATAGACCACTTTTTAACTTCATAAGTGAATTTAGACACATACCCCTCCCTGTGGGTTCAACTCCAACTCTTCATTAGGTTTTATACTAATTAACGATCGTTTACACCTAGAATCGGATGACATCTACTTGAGACATTTAATCAACTACCCAAGTACACCCTAGGAGTAACATGACGTATATGACCTCGAGAAGCCCTACACAAGCCACTTAGCATGCATAAAAATGATTAATAAAAAATCATGTGATTTTACAGCACAATTCATATCATAAAGAATTTATAAAACGGAGCGGAAGTCTACATAGTCTCAAAATCCATCTACTACATCAAGAGTGGTCGGGACGTAACCCTAGCATCACGTACAATATCGGAAAGGTAAAGACTCAAAATGATAAAAAGTTCAGTCCTCGAAATATGAGGACTCACCACTACTAAGTAAAGCCGAATTGACTTCTAGCCACGGGGATGAGAAGTTGGAGCATCGGACTCTACATTTGAGAAATAATGTAGGTAAGAGTATACGTTAGTACAAATAAGTACCTAGTATGATACCAATGCATAGAGATATAAATCATGCTAAAAATGACCTTTTCATGCTCATGCAAAGACCAAGTTAAAACCATAAGAAAAGGGTCATAAAACATTATAATAGTCATGGTCAAATGTAAGTAACAACTTCTCTTGTAACACTTGTGAGATACTTATTGAAGGAACCTTAGTTCGTCATTATACATGTTTCTAGGAAATTAGCTTTAACCTACATAGAGACCATGTGAGCTATAACATGGAATCCGGTGTTTACCCTACACCGAAAAGAGGTGTTCTCACTTTCCAAGGTAAGAACCATGAATTTCTAGTTTATGTGGATCCACTAGCTAATGTCTATCTAGACCACCTATGTTGGCACATAGTTTATGGGACACGGGTAATTGCCACTTGTCAACTTTTTAATAAGCTTAATTCCCATGGAATAGTCACTAATCATATTCATCTTATATTAAAGGGACATGGGTAATCGCCTCTTGTCTTATACTATGGGGACATGGTTAATTGCCTCTTGTCTTTTAATTAGAGGTCATAGGTAATCGTCGTTTGCCTCCTCATTAGAATAGCTCCTTAAATTTCAACCTTAGAATCCTTTATGTCTAAAATCCCTTTACAACGATTAAAAACAACAATCAAAATTTATGCTTTACTCTCAAAGCAACTTACATCATATTTCATCAATTTCATGAGAACATGCATATTTGCATAATTTACCTTTCGTAGTTCAATACTCACTTTCAATCATGAAAAACTAGAAAACATGGGTTAAGCATGGGTTCATGGGGATTCATCATAATAAAATGGAATATTCTCAATTCATGCCTAATACTTCATAAAACAATCAAAAAATCAAAATTGAAAGGAACCCGTAACATAGTAGAAAACCCTAACTTCAATTAGGAATTTCTAACCTCAAAATCGGGGAATTTAGGAACTCTACGAAGGAAAGGGCTCCATAGATGAAGGCTATCATACCTTAGTGTTCAAAGCCCACAAGCAATGGTGAATTGGAGACTTGATCTTGAACACCCTAGGTTGACTCCATCTTCTTCTTCTCGAGAGAGAAATATTTAGGGGAGGATGAACATGTTCTTCTTTTGGGAAATTGAGAGAATGGTTTGAATTAGGGGATTTTGGGGGTAAAACCCTTTATATAGGGCTTTGGGTAAAGGGTAAAATGACATGGTATTGAAATAAAATAATGACGAAAAGACCCAAAAGCCCTTAATAAAATAACTGTTGACCTCTCCAACGACCTGACCTACGGTCTATTGGTCAGACCACGGACCGTCTTGGTTGGTCATGGGTGAGATTTGAGACCATTGATTTTGGACTCCGAATGAAGGACCAATGTACGGTTCATGGGTCCATCGATGGGCCATGTATCTCGGCTATGAGTCTAGACTTTTGATTCTAGAATTTTGTCTTTATCTGGGACTCTCCTAGGAGACCTACCTACGACTTGTGCATAGGACAACGGGCTCTCCTAGTGAACCATATAAAAGTACTGGTACTAGACATTTTCACTCAACTTAGACTTTCCAACGACGGTGCAACCAACGGTCCATAGTTCTACCAACGGACCGTCGGTAGCTCTGTCTATGTTGGCACCAGACTTTTGAAAAACTAATTTTTTTTATCCTTTTTGAATCCGAGGTGTTACTATATCTCCCCTTTGGGAACATTTGTCCTCGAATGGGATTCAATACACCTTATGGAGGGTAGGAACTTAAACTTAACAGCCCAACATGAATATAATTACATAAATGCACATATCCGAGGAGGAAACATCAACTCCAAGCTAAAGCATGTTCAAAACATAATATCATATGGACTATATGAAACTCATACTCAAATGCACCTAAACATGAAGAGATTAAACAATTAACTTATTTTCTCAAAAATCAAGCTTTTTCATGAACATGCATAAATGAGGAAATCTTGGGAATATCTAAGACACATGACACCAAAAGAGTAAACCATGAGGAACTAAATACCACTAGCTAGAGTAGGGTCTGAGGGAAAGAGATGAGGATACCAGGATATCATATCAGCTTCGACCTCCCAAGTAGCACCCTAAACTAACTCATTCTTCCAAAGAAATCTCATCAAAGCAATTTCCTCTTTTCTCAACTTTTGAACTTGTCGGTCTAAGATCTCAATCGGAACTTCTTAATAAGAAAGGCTATCCTTTATGCCAAGACTCTCTAATGTCACTACAGATGTTGGATCACCAACACATTTCTTCAACAAAGCAACATGGAAAACTGGATGCACCGATGCCAAGTCATTAGGCAATTGAAGTTCATAAGCAAGCTTACCAACACACCTCAAAATCTGATATGCGCCCGCATAATGGGGACTAAGCTTCCCTTTCTTCCCAATCTCATTACATCCTTCATGGGTGAAAATTTTAAGTAGACCCAATCATTTATCTCAAATTCAAGATCTCTTCTTCTAACATCGGCATGAAACTTTTGTGAACTTTGAGCCGTTTTCAATGTTTCTCTAATAAGCCGAACTTTCTCCATAGCCTTATGTACCAACTCGGGACCTATAAAGGCAACTTCATCCAATTCAAACCAGCCTATGGGAGATCTACACCTCCTACCATATAGGGCCTCAAATGGAGCCATACCAATACTGGAGCAATAGTTATTATTATATGCAAACTCAATCAAAGGCAAGTGACCTTCCAATTACCCTTGAGGTCAATTACACATGGTTTCATCATATCTTCCAAAATTTGGATAGCTCTGCTTGCCCATCGGTTTGAGGATGAAAGGTTGTGATAAGATTAACATGAGTACCAAGTTATTTTTGGAAAGACTTCCAAAACAGAGAAGTGAATTGTGTACCATGATCGGAGATAATGGACAAGGTAAATCCATGCAACCTAACCATTTCTCTCAAATACAACTTAGCATAGTCCTCTGCTGAATAAGAAACTTTGACGGGAATGAAATGACTTGACATCATTCGATTTACTATAACAAAATTTGACTCATGTTGTTGTCTGGTGCGAGGTAAACCAACAATGGAGTCCATATTCAAATCTTCCCATTTCCAAGTAGGAATATTGATATCTTGGGACAAACCTCCTAGTTTCTGATGCTCAACTTTCACTTGTTGACAATTAGGACACTTAGCCACGAATTCCAAAATATCCTTTTTAATCCCATTCCACAAATAAACTTCCTGAAAGTCATGGTACCTTGGTGGCCCCCGGGTGAATGGAACATCGAGAACTATGAGCTTCTGATAAGATATGATCCCTCAAGTCGTGTACAGTGGGAACACACAAATGACCTTGATAACGAAGCACACCATCTCCTCCTTGGGAGAAAGCATCTATGGACTTTTTAAGCACCGCTTTATTTACTTTTATCAAAGTCGGATCAAGACCTTTCTTGACTTTCACATCAGTCACAAAAGATGATTCTAAACCATTTTGAACCATAACACTACCTTTATTGGAATCTACCAATCGAACACCCATCCAGCACAATCTATGAACATCTCGAACCAACCCTTCTTACTATCCTATACAAGAGCAACCCTACCCATTGACAATCGACTAAGAGAAGCCACCACCACATTTGCTTTACCGGGGAATAGAGAACTCTCATATCATAGTCTTTTAGTAACTCAAACCACCTTCTTTGGCAAAGATTTAGTTCTTTCTGATTAAACACATATTGCAAACTTTTGTAGTCGCTAAGGACATCGACATGAACACCAAACAAGTAATGCCTCAAAATTTTCAAAGCAAACACAACCACAGGTAGTTTTAAATCATGGGTAGGATATTTCTTTTCGTGCATCTTGAGTTGTCTTGAGGAATAGACAATGACATTCCCATTTTGCATAAGGACACATCCTAACCCAATCCTTGAAGCATCACAGTACACAACAAACCCATTTGTCCCTTCTGGTAAAGTAAACACCGGAGTGGAAGTAAGTCTATCTTTTAAATCCTGAAAATTCCTTTCACAAGCTTTCGACAATAGGAATTTGGCTTTCTTTTGGGTCAATTTCATCAATGGAGAGGCAATCGACGAAAACCCTTCCATAAACCTTCTACAGTAACCGGCTAGACCCAAGAAGCTTCTAATATCCGAAGGGGATAGAGGTCTAGGTCATCTCTTTACCACATCCATCTTCTTAGGATCAACCTTAATACCCTTTTCGGAAATAATGTGACCAAGAAAAGTCGGAAACTTCAACCACAACTCACCTTTACTAAACTTTGCATAGAGTTGTTGGTCATTGAGGACTTGCAATACAATCTTCAAATGATTTATATGCTCTTCTTCACTCCTTGAATAGATCAATACATCATCAATGAACTCAATCACAAACATGTTAAGGTATTGCCTAAACACCCTATTCATTAAGTCCATAAAAGCGGCTGGAGCATTAGTCAAGCCAAAGGACATCACCAAAATGCATAATGACCATACCGAGTTTGGAAAGCCATTTTCGGAATATCATATTCCTTTAACCTCAATTGGTGATAACCTGACTGGAGGTCAATCTTAGAGAAGTAACTTGCTCATTGTAGTTGATCAAACAAATCATCTATCCTTCAGAGAGGATACATATTCTTAACGGTCACCTTGTTCAACTGACGATAGTAACTACATATACAAAGCGAACCATCCTTCTTTTGAATAAACAAAACTGGAGCACCCCATGGAGAAATACTTGGTCAGATGAAACCCTTACCCAACAAATCCTTCAATTACTCTTTCAATTACTTAGGTTCCACCGAAGCCATTCGGTAAGGAGGAATAAAGATAGGTTGCATATCTGGGAGAAGGTCAATACCGAAGTTTATTTACCATTCGGGAGGAATACCAGGTAGATCATCTAGAAACACTTCTAGAAAGTCATTTACAATGGGGACCGACTTAAAAGTAGGGATTTCAAAATCTATATCCCTCACCCTAACTAGATAGGATATGCAACCCTTAGAAATAAACTTTCTAGCTATAAGAAAAGAAACAAACCGACCTTTTTGGCATAGAATTTCCCCCTTTCCACTCTAGGATAGACTCATTTGGAAACTGAAACTTGACCACTTGGCTGAATAGAAGAATACCAAGAATGCAACCAGTCCATACCAAGAATAACATCAAAATATATCATATCAAGCTCTAGAAGATCAACAGGAGTGACTCTACGGGATAAGGAAACGAGATAATTCTTATAGACTCTCTCAGCCAGAAAAGATTCACTGATAGGAGTAGAGATAGAAAATTGTTCTAACAACACATACGGAAGAGTATAAAATCTCATAGCCATATATGGCGTCAAACAAGACAAGGTAGCACCAGGATCAAGCAAAGAATAAAAATCAAGATTAAAGACTTTCAGCATACAAGTAACCATATTGGGAGAACCCTCTTGCTCACGGCGAGTCTTAAGTGCATCAAATATTTTTTGGTTCTGACTCCTTCATTCTTAGCAACTGAGGGACAATCCCTTATCTTTTGATCTCTCTTACCACAACCAAAGCAAGCATTAGAACCGGCTAGACATCTATTTTCATGCTTCCTTCCACACTTAGCACAATTAGGTAATGAAGACCCACTACCATTTCCTCCTTGAGGCTTAGGGTTGGACACCCTATCGTTATTGAACTTAGGTTGACCATTAGAGGATGCTTGACCAGAAAACCATTGTTGGAACTTAGAACGACCGTGTCCATCAGACCTCGAATGTGAAAAGTCACCATTATCGGTCCTTCACTTCTTCACCTCTTTAGATCTTTCCTTAAGTTTCTCTTCTTCTATTTGTTGAGCATGAACCATAAGACAATAAATGTCTATTTCATTAATAAGAATGGCGGTACGACATTCCTTAACCAGCATCTCAGACACACCAAAAACAAACTTACTCATCACTGCCCTAAGATCGGTAATCATAGTAGGAGAATACCTAGACAATTGGGTGAACTTCAAAGCATATTCCTTCACAGTGATGTTTCCTTGAGGAAGGTTGATAAATTCAAGCACCTTTGCCTCCCTCATCTCAAGGGGAAAGAACCTATCAAAGAAAGCAACCTTAAACTTTTCCCAATCAAGAGGACCTGCATCCACTGCCCTCCTTTCCTTCCATTGGTTGAACCAAACTGAAGAAACACCCTTAAGTTGGTAAGCGGCCAATTCTGCCTTTTCCACCGGTATCACACCCATGATCATCAACACTTTATACAATTCATTAATGAAATCTTGAGGATCTTCCTCAACCTTAGACCCATGAAATTCTGGAGGATTGATCCTACTGAAGTCCCTTACTCTAGATGTCACCGTACCCACATTTGGGTTCATGGGGAACACAACCTCTCTATTGGCTTGAGCCAACACTTGGAAAGCAACTCTAAAGTTTGCATTGGTCACTTGCTTGACAAAAGGATCAACTTAAGCTTGAGGAGGAGCCTCTTGTTCCACTTTCTCATTTACATTTCTCCTAACATATGATCTTTGAGGTACTATTTCCTGAAAAACATAGGACTCAGATTAGGAGAAAGGACTTATAGAGTTACACTCTATTGGATGACTTAGAATAATGAAGGAAGTGGGGTTTTCTAATAATCTTATAGCTTCCTACTCATAAATGCGATGCGCTTCACACTTATGAACAAAACTTTATGCGACGTGACTTATGAGTCATCCTAGGACCTTTCTAAACCTTGTGCTCTGAATACCAAGTTTGTTACGACCCAAGGTACACCCCAGGATTAACATGGGATATAGGACCCTGGAGGTACTACACAAGCCACTTAGCATGCATAAACAAGATTAATAGAAAATCAAGTGATTTTAAAACACAATTCATATCATAAAGAGTTTATAAAATGAAGGGAAAGTCTACATAGTCTCAAAAGCCATCAACTAACTCAAGAGTGACCGGGATGTAACCCTTGCATCACGTACAATATCTGAAAAGGTAAAGATTGAAAATGATAAAAGGTTCAGTCCTAGGAAAAAGTATGTGTTAGTACAAATATGTACCAAGTATATAGCAATGCATAGAGATAGAAATCATCATAAATAAGACCTTTTTTTCTAAAGCAAAGACCAAGTTAAAACCATAAGAAAAGGTTTAGAAAACATCATAATAGTCATGGTCAAATTCCTGTAAAAACTTCTCTTGTAAACACATCTGATATACTTCTTGAAGTAACCTTAGTTCATCATTATACTTGTTTGTGGGAAATTAGCTTTAACCGACATAGAGACCATGTGAGATATAACATGTAATCCGGTGTTTACCCCACACCGAAAAGAGGTGTTCTCACTTTCCAAGGTAAGAACCAGAAACTTCTAGCTTATGTGGATTCACTAGATAATGTCTATCAAGACCACCTATGTTGGCACATAGTTTATGGGACATAGGTAATCGCCACTTGTTCACTCGGTACTAAGCTTAATTCCCACATAATAGTCACTAATCATATTCATCTTATCTTTAAGGGACATGGGCAATCGCCTCTTGTCTTATACTATGGGGGCCATGGGTAATCGCCTCTTGTCTCTTCATTAGAGGTCATGGGTAATCGCCGCTTGCCTTATCACTAGAATACCTCCTTTACTTTGATTTATTTTAGGTAAGAAAACCTTTTAACCATAGAATCCTTTATGTGAGAAATTCTTTCATAACAATTAACAACAACAATCAACATTTATGCTTTACTCTCAAAGCAACTTACATCATATTTCATCAATTTCATGAGAACATGTATAGTTCCATAATTTACCTTTCATAGTTCATAACCCACTTTCAATCATGAAAATCTAGAAAACATGGTTTAAGCATGGGTTGATGGGGATTCATCATAAAAATATGGAATCTTCTCAATTCATGCATAATAATTAATAAAACAAATAAATCAATATTCAAAGGAATACATAACATAAAATAAAATTCTAATTTCAATTAGGAATTTCTAACTTCAAAATTGGGGAATTTAGGAACTCTATGGATGAAAGGACTCCATAGATGAAGATTATCATACCTTAGTGTTCAAAGCCCACATGCAATGGTGAATTGGAGACTTGATCTTGAACACCCTAGGTTGACTCCTCCTTCTTGTAGAGAGAAATATTTGGGGGAGGATGAACTTGTTCTTCTTTTGGGAAATTGAGAGGATGAATTGAATTAGGGATTTTTGGGGTAAAAACCTTATATAGGGCTTTGTGTAAAGGGTAAAACGACATGGCATTGAAAGAAAATGATTAGGAAAAGACCCAAAAGCCTTTAATAAAATAACTGGCAACCTCACCAACGACTTGACCTACGGTCAGTTGGTCAGACCACAGACCGCCCCGATTGGTTGTGGGTTAGATCAGAGACCATTAATTTTGGACTCCCAACGATGGACCAATGTATGGTCCTTGTCCATTAATGGGCTGTGGGTCTCGACTTTTGATCCTAGAATTTCTCTAAGTTTGGGACTCACCTACGAGACTTACGTACGACTCATGGATAGGACAACGGTTTGTCCTGGTGAACCGTATAAAAGTACTGAAACTAGACATTTCCACTCAACATTGAGTTGCCAACGATGGTGCAACCTACGGTCCGTGGTTCTACGAACGGACCGTCGGTAGCTCCTTCTGTGCTAACACCAGACTTTTGAAAAACTGAAATTTTTTCTCATTTTTGAATTCGAGCTGTTATACTAGGGACCACATTATTAATTAATGAGTCTTCCTATTATGGAAATAATTCCAGATAATTAATTTGAATTATTCTTACCATAATAAATTACAAATCATCCATTAGAAATTCGTAATTGCTTTCCTCTGTCTATATTTCAAAATTCTCCATTAAACACATATGTAGTTCCCATGTTAAGATTACATATATTAATTAAAAAATTAAATTATTCATGAATTTAATTCAAAGATTAATTTCCTTTACAGTATTGCATAACTTATTTCATGTGTCGGATTTATAAATCCACCTGCAAGATTTCACATGATGAAAACTTATAAGCTTCTCAAAAATGCATTTCATCAATCTCTATATCAAGACATTAATTTCATCAACTAACTCATTATTTCACCAATATATATAATTACCATCCAATCTACTAGGCATATTGACCCATCTAAGAATCCAATATAAGTACATTTAATAGTTTAGAGATTATGCTTTTGTCAGTCAGTCTAAAGCAACTATCTCTACTTGGTCCCGTTCAATACTGTAACACCCCTCAAAATAAAGTAGGATAAGTAGAGCCTCACATGGGTTTTATGCATTAATAACTTGTTAAAATAATGAAGAATAACCTTCTTAGCCGATTTTAAAAAGTTTGGAAGTCAAACGTCAAGGGACGGCCAAGATGTTCGGAAACTAGTCTTTTACGTGTTGGTGTGTTCTAGTATGTTGTTCATGTTTTTATGTGTTGTTTGGAGTCTAAAATCAGTGGAGGTGACCCTAGTGCCTTAATAAATGTTTTTAGGGTCAAAACGTTCGGATACGATGCCCTGGGGGCCACTATAAGGGTCCCCGAGGAGGACCCCAACCTTGGCCAAGCAAGCTGCCAAGGCAACTTGGAGTTGCTCATGGAGGGAGCATGTCCGCGTCGCGGACTAGCTCCACCTATGGCCAAAAAGTTTGGTCCGCGTCACGGACACATCGCGGACTCTACTGTATCAGATTTTAATTTCTAGAAACTTGTGGGAACACCTTCGCGTCGCGAACTTGTTTCCCGACCAAATCTGTGAAAATAGAACTCAAGTTTGACTTGTTTCAAAAGTCCAACTAAGTGAAGGGTAGTTTGGGTACTTTGGGGAATTATTATAAACAGTTATTCTACCTATTTAGGGTATTTTAAGTTAGTTAAAACCCCAAAACCTAGATATTAGACCCCATTCTTCAAATTGACCCTTCCCTCTCAAAATAGATGCTCTCAAAAACTCCATTGAAGACCTTGATGAAGCTCAAGCTAGAAGATGGGTTTTCAACTTATTTCTTCTTCAATTTCATGGGTCTTCAATAATTAAGGTATGCTAACTCTTGATTCTTGAATAACCTCTCATTCAAGGAGTTCTATCAAAGATTTTCAAAAGAGATTCAAAGACCAAAATTCCCAATTTTCAATCTAACCA
>JAJOOR010047291.1:0-13328 GCA_036250505.1 Solanum acaule
ACATGATAAAGATAATCTAGTTCATAATGATCTAATATGAATTTAATCAATTATGAATATGATAGGAAGGAATAATTGAAATAAAAAATTTGCATAAACAACGAACATGACTACATACATGCATAACGAAATGATAAAAAACTATGAAACATTAATCCTATATATACTTAACCATATAAAGATAATTGAATTAAGAAGAATCATATGGGAAAACATATTTAATGATAACGAATTAGAAGATATATTAAATCAAGAATGGTATGAAATAGATTTGCAAGATCTATATTTGGATAATGAAAGAATAGAATGATACGATTTAGAAATAAATTCAGATTAAAATGAACTACGAATATTTACAAATGCTCTCAGATAAGCATCATCAAAATCAAACTTCACTAATAATTTCATCAGCAGAACTATGGTACATATAAGGCTCATCCCAGAAGAACTTCTTCACATCATGCATAAACTTCTTCCTTTGGTGAAATGACAAAACTGATGGCACCAGATCACTTGCCAAGTAGTTAGCAAAGTTTGCGAACCAAGGAATCAGATCATGAGAAGCAGTCAATACCTGTTCATCCATAAAAGCATCATTAATTTCAGCCCTATCACCTAGGTTGAGCATAGCTTCTTCCTCCAATCTGGACAAGTGATCGGCAACCTAATTTTATGTCCCCTTTCTATCTTTCACCACAAAGTCGAACTCTTGCAGCAACAACACCCATCTAATCAACCTCGGTTTTTCATCCTTCTTAGCCATCAAACACCTCAATGCAGAATGGTCACTATGCACTATGACCTTAGTACCAAGCAAGTAGGTTCGAAATTTCTCGAATGCAAAAACCACCGTAAGAAGCTCTTGTTCAGTCAGTGTATAGTTCTTTTGAGCCACATTTAGAGCTTTTCTAGCATAGTAAATAGGATGAAGAATATTCTCTCGCATTTTTCCCAAAACAACACCAATCGCCACCCCACTCATATCACACATTACCTCAAACGGTGTCCCCCGATTCGGTGAAATAATGATAGGTGGAAACTAGCTTCTCCTTCAACTCTCCAAATGCTCTCAGATAAGCATCATCAAAATCAAACTTACACTCCTTTTAGAGCAATTTGCACAATGGATGTGCAATTTTGGAGAAATCCTTGATGAACCTCCTATAGAAACCTTCATGCCCAAGAAAACTTCTAACACCTTTGATAGAGATAGGTGGTGGAAGCTTTTCTATTACCTCAACTTTCACTCTATCAACCTCAATACCCTTCTCAGAAATCCGATGACCCAGAACTATCCCTTCTTTCACCATAAAGTGGCACTTTTCCCAATTGAGCACAAGATTGCACTTTTCACACCATTTAAGCACCTCGGCCAAATGATTCAAGCAACAATCAAAAGAGTCACCTACCACAGAGAAATCATCCCTAAACACCTCAATAGTGTCCTCCACCATATTAGAAAACATCGACATCATACAACGCTGGAAGGTTGCTCGAGCATTACACAACCCAAATGACATCCGTTTGAAAGCGAAAGTCTCATAAGGGCAAGTGAAGGTGGTCTTCTCTTGGTCTTCCAGAGCTATGGAAATTTGATTGTAGCCCGAATACCCATCAATAAAATAATATCAACCCTTACCAGCAAGTCGGTCTAGCATTTGATCCATGAACGACATAGGGAAGTGGTCATTTTCTGTCCAAGCATTTAACTTCTGGTAGTCCATGCAGACTCTCCATCCAGTCACGGGCCACATCGGAATAAGCTCATTTTTCGCATTCGAAACCACGGTCATCCCACCTATCTTAGGCACACACTGAACAAGACAAACCCAACTACTATCTGCAATGGGATAAATAACTCCAACACCTAACCACTTGATAATTTCCTTTTCCAGTACCTCTTGCATATGTAGATTTAGTATTTTCTGGTGCTCAATACTAGGCTTGTGATCCGGCATGAGTTGGATTTTATGAGAACAAATGCCGGGAAGGATCGCAATAATGTCCGCAGTAGTCCACCCAATATCCCGCTTGAACCTCTTTTACACAAAAACCAATGCCTCAACTTGTGTCACATTCAAATCTGCCGCAATGATGACTGGTAAATTACCATCTCTCCCCAAGAATACATACCTCAAATGTGATGGTAGAGCCTTAAACTCCAATTTTGGAGCCTCTTCAATAGACGGTCTTGCAGGTGGAGAGTCACGATTCTTCATGTGTAACTCCAATCTCTTTGGTTTTGAACGGAATTTGAACCTATCAAGTGCGGTGACCAATTCATCATAGTCTTCAATACCATCACCCTCAAAATTTATCATTACCGTTGCTAATGCTTCAACACCCAACAGTTATTCAATAGACACCCAAAACCACTCTCTACAATATGATTCACCACTGATACCAAATTGAGCTCACTACTCTGCTTCATAGATCTACAGATGTTGAAAGTTACCTCTTCACTATTCAATCGAAACTTCATCTGCCCTTTCTCCATATCAACTAAGGCGCGTCCAGTGGTAAGAAATGGTCTCCCAAGGATAATGGGAACCTCACAATCAAGTGTCACAAAATCTTCCGAAAAGATAAATGACTCCACTTTCACTAGTACATCTTAGAGCACACCAATGGGCCTCTTCGCAGTTCTATCGGCCATGAGCAATCGCATCGTAGTTGGTTTTGGATCCCCTAAACCCAACTTCTTGTAAATAGACAATGTCATCAGATTAATACTAGCACCCAAATCGCACAACGCCTTTGCAAAATGTAGCAACCCTATAGTACACGGAATAGTGAAGGCACCAGGATCCTCCTTCTTCTCCATAAGTGACCTTGTAGCAATAATACTACAATGTTGCAACTTATCATCATCTTCAAAACTCACAGACCTTTTCTTCGACAGCCTAATCTTTCATAAACTTTGCATACTCAGGCATTTGCTCCAAAGCTTCTATCAACGGAACATTGATGGAAAGCTGCTTCAACATACTAATAAACCTGCGGTATTTGATTTCTTCATTCTTCTTCACTAACCTCTGTGGGAAGGGAGGTGGAGGTCTAGGCATGGGAACAACTTTCTGGGTTATGTCCACTTCCTTCTTTGTAGCATTCTCAGACTCTCCAGTAACCTCGATCTCATCATCATCTTTACTAACCTCAAATTCAACCTCAGACGCCATAGGTGGATCAATGCTCTACTTACCTCCTCGAGTAGTGACTGCCATACAATGCCCATCATTCTTCGTATTTTGGATGTTGTTGCTAGGAAGTGTGCCATGTTGACGTGGGTTCACTGTAGTGGACAACTGATTCATCTACTGCTCAAGTTGTTTGATTGACACTGCATGGGCAACAAATTTTTGACCAATACCAGACAAGTCATTCCGCATCTCCTTCACATTCTCATCATTCAAATCAAACCTCTTCATCATCTTCTGCATCATTTCCTCAATACATGACACACTACCCCCAGCTTCCCTATTACCAGATTCCCGAGTTTGAGCAGGAACATAAGGACCACCCCTATCGTTTCTGTTTCCATAGTTGTTCTGGTTGTAGTTTTTGTCGCGATTCTAGTTCCCATCCCAGACATACTGACCCTCTTGATTATAGTTTCCATAGTTCTGACCTTGGTTTGCTTGACCTTGGTGCCAATTATCCAAGTTGGAACCTTGGGTGTTGGCTCGGAAATCCCCCATCTGATCATTCACTGCATAAGTATCCTCTTCATAGTAGCACTCCTCAGCCGGTGGTGGATTTCTAGTCAAATAATTCACAACATTAACCTTTTCGGCACCTCCGCTCATATGCTTCAACAACAACCCAGCTCGGTCTTCATCTGAGCCATCTCTTCACGAATGTCATCAGCAACTTGGTTGGGTGTAGCTTGAACTGCAAGCGTGTTCCTCCCAGTGTCTGACTTTCTAGTGCTCCAAGCTTTGTTATTATAGGAGATCTTCTCCAATTTCTCAGCGATCTGCTCAAAAATACACTCTTCATATGAACCCCCAGCGATAGTATCAAGCACAACCTTGCGATTATCATCCTGACCTCTGTAGAAATATTCCTTTAGTGACTCATCATCAATGCGGTGATTCAGAACACTTTTTATGAAGGCAGTGAACCTATCCCACGAGCTACTCACAGATTGTCCAGGTAGTGCCACGAAGTTGTTGAGTTTATCTTTGTGGTTCAGCTTCTTTGACAATAGAAGTACTTGGCCATGAACACCTTGTGCAGTTGATCCCATGTATGAATGGAGTTATATGGAAACTCAGAAAACCACACAGTAGCATCACCGGTCAATGATAGAGGGAAGACTCTCAATCCAATGACATCCATGTCCAACTTCAGTCGACACACACAACTCTTACAAACACTCCTCAACTTGGCCATATGCCCATGCAGATCCACTGATGCCATACCAGAGAACAAACCCCTCGCTGTAAGCATCTGCATCAGACTGCTAGTAACCATGAATGTGTGCCACAGAGGTAGATGAGGTAGACCAATAGGCCCTTCATATTCGACAATGTTGAAGTTGACCCTATAGTTATCACGCAACATCGGTTCTAGTGGATTATGTACCCTCAATGCATCTCCCAGTAGATTTTCACCCTAAACCTGAACATTCTCATTATCAACCCTAGGAGGCTGCAATTCAACCCCATCACCTAGATTTCTTCCAATTGGATTGACTAGGACTTCTGTATTATTAATCCTTCGCAAAGTTCTATTCAATTTTGGATCATAAGGAGTCAGTGGTTCACCTCGACTCTGTGTACTTGGCATACACTAGAGTAGGAACCTTAGAGAAACAAAAACAAAAGAAAAAGTAAAATTAGGAAATAATTAACTAAAGTTCAATAATGTAGTTAAACTTAATCTAAAAGCCTTATTCCCCGGTAGCAGCGCCAAAATTTGATACACTCAAATTACACCTCCCTAAAGAAGTATAAGCAATCATTGTCAAATAAAGAACCCAACTTGTAGGTTGGGGTCGATCCCACGAGGAATATGGTTTAGCCTTAAACTTAACCTACGATTATATTCGTTTAGTCAACTTATTTTCGAGACAAGTAAGTAAAAGGGGGGATTTGTGAAACAAATATTTGATTGTTGTTAAGTAACAAGAGAGAAGGATTCAAACTTTGTTGTTATCAATGAGAAAAAGTAACTAGGGTATATGTGTTCCCCACAAGCTCGTAACGCGGTAATCCTAGTAATAGTAATCATTTCCTAGTGTATCACATGCAAAGTGGTAAGTTATGTATCTCTAATTCCTTGGTCTAAAAACTAGAGAATTTCACCCCGCACCTTGGTCCGGCTATGTGTGTATAATTTACAAACTCTTACCTTTACCTCATATTAGACATCACATCAATGTATGGCTCAATTTTCACCCTCGTTTACCAATTGATATTAGACTATTAGATAGTATCACACAAAATCTATGTTGATAATTCTTTTCTTATTAACTACCTCCTTAGTCCGGCAAGTAGCAACAAGGCGAGTTCTAACGTTGTGCACCGTTAAAAAGACTTCTAAACGAAAGAATTATCAATGCATGCAATAACACTATTCAAGAATTACTTAGTTACCATTCATACTTTATTAATCGCTCATGATTCCCACAACCCTAGTTGTGGATTTAGTTACCCATAGTAGCAAGAACACAATTAATATTTTTAGATGAAGAAATCATGAACTTACGTAATGAGTAGAAGAAACCCAGAATCTCCAATTGAAATTCAAAGAAAGAATCTTTATAAAACGAAAATAGGAAATCAATTTGCTAATGTTTGCAAGTCAATTCCCAAGAAAACACCAAGAACTAAAAGTTAACAATGAAGTTTAACCCCCCAAAACGAGGTTTACATTCCCTATATATAGAAAAATATGTCCCAACTAAAAAGGAAACAAAATAAGAAAATAAAGTTTCTGGATGCGGTTTCGATCTACGATACTGACCTACGGATCGTGGACTGACCTACGATCCGTAGGTCCTTTTCGTGGTTTGGGATTTAGGCATTTCTCCAAAGCTCAAAAATCTTCAACTCTCAATAACAAATGACGAATCAACAGGATGAACCGTGACTCGATCCACGGTCCATGGATCCTCCTCTGTAGCTCCATACTTAAACTTTTGAAATAAGATACTGGAACCCCTTCTCCGAATCAATTAACGGACCTGCAGGATGGCCTATAGGGCGACCTATGGTCCGTCGTCTATAACTGTGGTTCCACTCTTAGTCAAGAATTCCCTAATTTTCCTTCAAGCCATGCTTGTCCATCTACGCCTACCACCTATAGACCGTGTCTGGACCTACAGTACGTAAGTCATGTCCGTAGATTCCCTTGTCTGCAACATTCTTCAACTGTGTCTCTCAACTTTCACGCCCGAACTTATTTCTTATAAACGGGATAAAAACACATTAATACCAATACAAAATGGCTCTACACACACACAACTCTTAAGTGAAATGTATTAAAAATATCGTAAATTTACAGTACATCAGAATGCCCTATCAACCTAAGAATCATTAATATGTGAGTAAACCTTTCACATCATGTTCATGGTGTTAATGGAATATCCTTTCAATCAACACAACAATATTACATAGTCCTAGACAATTCATGCATGGTCATGTATAAGGGTAGGGGGAAAAGGATCTTGAATCAATACCACAAATACATAATAGTTAGAGGATCTTCACTTTATAAGTGAATCATGAGTTCATATTATGAAGGTTTATATATGTTGACAAGAATTGTATATGAAGGTTTATATATTTGAAAAAATGTGGGGTTTACCTATTCCAGGACTCGTTTATCCATGGACTCAGCACACGAAATCGGCAAAATGGGGGTTTACCTGCTCTGGGCATGTTTGACCTTGAAAATAGGTCGTTTTGGCCGTCATGGCCAACTGACTCCATATCTAAGATCTTAACGGACGTCCATGAAAAATTTCAGCAAAAATGACGTTGGAATTTTAGATTACAAAAAATCCATGCACTATAGCACACGAAAATTGGCAAAATTAGGGGTTTACCTACTACGGGGCACGTTTGATCTTAAAAATAGGCCATTTTGTCCATCAAGGACAACTAGCTCCATAGCTAAGGTCTTAATGGATGTCCATGAAAAATTTCAGCAAAAATGACGTCGGAATTCTGGATCACCAAAAAAGATAGTAAATTATAGCACACGAAAATTGGCAAAACGGGTGTGGTTTACCTGTTTCAGGCTCGTTTGACCTTGAAAATGGGCCGTTTTGGCTGCTAGGGTAATTTGGCTCCAGAGCTAAGGTCTTAACGGACTTTCATGAAAAATGTCAGCAAAAATGACATCAAAATTCCGGATCACCAAAAATTATGGTTAACTATAGCACACGAAAATTGGCAAAATGGGGGGTTTACCTGCTCTGGGGATCGTTTGACCTTGAAAATGGGCCGTTTTGGTCGTCAGGGGAAAACTGGCTTCATAGGTAAGGTCTTAACGAATGTCCATGAAATATTTCGGCAAAAATGACGTCGAAATTATGGATCACCAAAAAGGATGGTGGATTATAGCACACGAAAATCGACAAAATAGGGGTTTACCTGCTCCGGGGCTCGTTTGACCTGGGCCATTTTGGCCGTTAGGGCCAACTTGCTCCATAGCTAAGGTCTTAACGAACGTCCATTAAACATTTTGAAAAAAAATGACTTCGGAATTCTGGATCACCAAAAAAGATGGTGGACAATAGCACACGAAAATTGGCAAAATGGGGGATTTACCTGCTTCGGGGCTCGTTTGACCTTGAAAATGGGTTGTTTTGGCCATCAGGGCAAACTGACTCCATAACTAAGGTCTTAACGGACGTCCATGAAATTTTTTGGCAAAACTGACATTGAAATTCTAGATCACCAAAATTCTATAGACTATATAGCTCATGAAAATCGGCAAAATGGGGGGTTTACCTGCTCTGTGCTCGTTTGACCTTGAAAATTAATCGTTTTGGCCATCAAGGCCAATTGGCTCCCCATCTATGGTCTTAATGGATATCCAAGACAAATTTTGCAAAAATGACGTCGGAATTTTAGATCACCAAAAATCCATGGACTATATCACATGAAAATCGGTAAAATTGGGGGTTTACCTGCTTCGGGGATCGTTTGACCTTAAAAATGGATCGTTTTGTCTGTCAAGGCCAACTGGCTCCACATCTAAGGTCTTAACGAACGTCCATGAAATTTTTTGGCAAAAATGACGTCGAAATTCCGGATCACCAAAAAAGATGGTGAACTATAGCACATGAAAATTGGCAAAATGGGGGGTTTACTTGTCTTGGGGCTCGTTTGACCTTGAAAATGGACCGTTTTGGCCATTAGGGCCAACTGGCTCTATAGCTAAGGTCTTAATAGAGGTCCATGAAAAATTTCAACAAAAATAACGTCGGAATTTTGGATCACCAAAAAATATGGTGAACTATAGCACACGAAAATTGGAAAAAATGGAGGGTTTACCTGCTCCGAGTCTCGTTTGACCATGAAAATAGGCCTTTTTGGCCGTCAGGGCCACATGGCTCCATAGCTAAGGTCTTAACGGACGTCCATGAAAAATATCGGTAAAAATGGCATCGAAATTTTGGATCCCGAATCACCTAAAGAGATGGTGAACGCACATGAAAATCGACAAAATGGGGGGTTTACCAGTTTTTGGTGATCCAAATTTTCGACGTCATTTTTGCCGAAATTTTTTATGGACGTCCATCAAGACCTTAGCTATGGATCTAGTTGGCCCTGACCGCCAAATCGGCCCATTTTCAAGGTCAAACAAGCCTCAGAACAGGTAAACCCCCAATTTTGTCAATTTTCGTGTAATATAGTTCACCATCTTTTTTAGTGATCCAGAATTCTGACGTCATTTTTGCCAAAAAAATTTCATGGACGTCCATTAAGACCTTCACTATGGAGCCAGTTGGCCTTGACGGTCAAAACAACCCATTTTAAGATCAAAAGATCCCTAGTTTGCCAATTTTCGTGTGCATAGTCCATTGATTTTTTATGATCCAAAATTTCGACGTTATTTTTGCCAAAATTTTTCATGGACGTATGTTAAGACCTTAGATATGGAGCCAGTTGACATTGACGGCCAAACTGACCAATTTTCAAGGTTTAACGATCCCAGAGCAGGTAAACCTCCCATTTTGCCAATTTCATGTGCTTTAGTCTATGAATTTTTGTTGATCCAGAATTCCAAAGTCATTTTTGCCGAAATTTTTCATGGACATCCATTAAGACCTTAGCTATGTAGCCAGTTGGCCCTGACTACCAAAACGGCCCATTTTCAAGGTCAAACAAGCCCCGGAACAGATAAACCCCCCATTTTGCCGATTTTCCTATCCTAAAGTTCACCATCTCTTTTGGTGATCTGGATTTCCGACGTCATTTTTACCAAAAATTTTCATGGACTTCCGTTATGACCTTAGTCATGGAGCTAGTTGGCCCTGACGGCCAAAACGACACATTTTCAAGGTCAAACGAGCCCCAGAACAGGTAAACCCCCATTTTGCCGATTTTCATTTGCTATAGTTCACCATTTGTTTTGGTGATCCATATTTCTGACATCATTTTTGCCGAAATATTTCATGGACATCTGGTATGACCTTACATATAGAGCTAGTTGTCCCTGATGGCCAAACCGACCCATTTTCAAGGTCAAACGAGACTTGGATTAGGTATACCCCTCTCCCATTTTGCCATTTTTTGTGTGCTATAGTCCACCATAGTTTTTCGTGATCTGGATTTCCAACGTCAGTTTTGTCGAAATTTTTCATGGTCGTCCGATAAGACCTGAGTTATAGAGCCAGTTGGTCAAAACAACGCATTTTCAGGGTCAAATGCGCCCAGAGAAGGTAAACCCCCCATTTTGCCGATTTTTGTGCGGTAGTCCACTAATTTTTTGGTGATCCGGAATTCCAACGCCAGTTTTGCCAAAAATTTTCATGGACGTTCGTTAGGACCTTAACTATGTAGCCAGTTGGCCCTGATGGCCAAAACGTCCAATTTTCAAGGACAACGAGCCTCGGAGCAGGTAAACCCCCATTTTACCAATTTTCGTGTACTATAGGTGACCATCTTTTTTGGTGGTCTAGAATTCTAACGTACTTTTTGTCAAACTTTTTCATGGACGTCTTCTTAGACTTTAGCTATGGAGCCAGTATCCCTTGATGGCCAAAACGGCCCATTTTCAAGGTCAAACGAGCTCCGGAACAGGTAAACCCCCCATTTTGCCGATTTTCGTGTGCTATAGTTCACTATCTTTTTACGTAATCCAGAATTCTAACGTCATTTTTGCTGAAATTTTTCAGGGACGTCCGTTAAGACCTTAGCTATAGAGCCAATTGGCCTTGACGGCCAAAATGACCCATTTTCAAGGTCAAACAGTCCCTGGAACATGTAAACCCCCCATTTTGCCGATTTTTATGTGCTAGTTCACCATCTTTTTTGGTGATCCATAAGTCTGACATCATTTTTTGCCAAAATGTTTTAGGGATGTCCGTTAAGAACTTAGCTATGGAGTCAGTTGTCCTTGACGGCCAAAACGACCCATTTTTAAGGTCAAACGAGCCCTGGAGCAGGTAAACCCATAATTTTGCCAATTTTCGTGTGCTATAGTCTATGGATTTGTGGTGATTCAGAATTTTGACGTCAGTTTTGCTGTAATTTTTCATGGACGTCGGTTAAGACCGTAGATATGGAGCCAGTTGGCCCTAACGGCCAAAACAACTAATTCTCAAGGTCAAACGATCCCCGAAGCAAGTAAACCCCCCATTTTGTTGATTTTCGTGTGCTTTGGTGATCAAGAATTCCGATGTCATTTTTACCGAATTTTTCATGGACATCCGTAAAGACCTTAGTTATGGAGCCAGTTGGCCCTGATGGCCAAAACGACCAATTTTCAAGGTCAAACAAGCTTCGGACCAGGTAAACCGCCCATTTTGCCTATTTCATATGCAGTCCATGGATTTTTGGTGATTCAGAATTTCGACGTCAATTTTCCCAAAAAATTTCATGGACGTTCGTTAAGATAGTTGGCCCTGACGGCCAAAACGGCCCATTTTCAAGGTGAAACGATCCCCGGAGTATGTAAATCCATCATTTTGCTGATTTTTGTATGTTGTAACAGTCTACCATCTTTTTGGTGATCCGAAATTGTGATGTCATTTTTGCCAAAAATTTTCATAAACGTCCGTTAAGACCTTTGCTATGGAGCCAGTTGGCCCTGACGGCCAAAACAACCCATTTTCAGGGTCAAACGAGCCCCGGAGCAGGTAAACCCCCCATTTTGCCGATTTTTATGTGCTATAGTCCACCATTTTTTTTGGTGATCTGGAATTTCGACGTCATTTTTGCTTAAATTTTTCATGGACGTCCGTTACGAGCTTAGCTATGGAACTAGTTAGCCCTGGCGGCCAAAATGGCCCATTTTAATGGTCCAATGAGCCCCGGAGCAGGTAAACCCCCCATTTTGTCGATTTTCGTATGTTATAATTCACCATCTTTTTTGGTAATCCAAAATTTCGACGTCAGTTTTACTGAAATTTTTCATCGACGTCTATTAAGACCTTAGCTACGAAGCCAGATGGCCTTGATGGCCACAACGGCCCATTTTCCAGGTCAAACGATCCCCGGAATAGGTAAACCCCACATTTTGCCAATTTTCGTGTGCTATATTTCTCCATCTTTTTTGGTGATCCAGAATTCTGACGTCATTATTGCCGAAATTTTTCATGGACGTCCATTAATACCTTAGTTGTGGAGCCTGTTGGCATTGACGGCCAAAACGCCCCATTTTTAAGGTCAAATGATCCCCTGAGCAGGTAAACCCCCAATTTTGCCGATTTTTGTGTGCTATATAGTCCATGGATTTTTGGTGATCCAGAATTCCGACGTCATTATTGCCGAAATTTCTCATTGATGTCCGTTCAGACCTTAGATATGGAGCCAGTTGGCCTTGACGGCCAAAACGACCAATTTTCAAGGGCAAACAAGCCTCGAATCAGGTAAACCCCCCATTTTGCCTATTTCATATGCAGTCCATGGATTTTTGGTGATTCAAAATTTCGACGTCAATTTTGCCAAAAATTTTTATGGACGTTCGTTAATACCTTAGTTATGGAGCCAGTTGGCCCTAACAGCCAAAACGGCCCAGTTTCAAGGTGAAACGATCCCCGGAGGAGGTAAATCCCCCATTTTACCGATTTTCATGTGCTATAATAGTCCACCATCTTTTTTGGTGATCCCGTATCCCGATGTCATTTTTGCCGAAAGTTTTCATGGGTATCCGTTAAGACCTTAGATATGGAGTCAGTTGGCCTTGACGAACAAAATGACTCATTTTCAAGGTCAAACTTGCCCCAGAGATGATAAAGCCCCCATTTTACCGATTTTCGTGTGCTATAGTCCACCATGTCTTGTGGTGATCCGGAATTATGACGCCATTTTTGCCAAAAAATTTTGTGGACGTCCGTTCAGACCTTAGCTATAGAGCCAGTTGGCCCTGACGGCCAAAATGGCCCATTTTTAAGATTAAACGAACCCTGGAGCAGGTAAACCCCCCATTTTGCCTATTTTCGTATGTTATAGTTGACCATCTTTTTTGGTCATCTGGAATTCCGACGTTATTTTTGCCGAAATTTTTTATGGATGTCCGTTAAGACCTTAGCTATGGAGTCAGTTGGCCCTGACGGTCAAAAGGGGCCATTTTCAAGGTCAAACGAGCCTCAAAGCAGGTAAACTCCTCATTTTGCCGATTTTCGTGTGCTATAGTTCACCATCTTTTTTGGTGATCCAGAATTTCGATGTCATTTTTGTTGAAATTTTTCACAGACATCCGTTAAGACTTTAGATATGGAGCTAGTTGGCCTTGATGGCCAAAACAGTCCATTTTTAAGGTCAAACGAGCCGCAGAGTAGGTAAACCCCCTATTTTGCCGATTTTCGTGTGCTATAAGTCCATGTATTTTTAGTGATCCAGAATTCCTATGTCAATTTTGCCAAAAAATTCATGGACATCCATTAAGACATTAGCTATGGAGATAGTTTACCCTGACGGCGAAAACGGCCAATTTTCAAGGTCAAACGATCCCCGGAGAAGGTAAACCCCCCATTCTGTCGATTTTCGTGTGCTATAGTCTTTGGTTTTTTGGTGATTCGAAATTCCAATATCATTTTTGCCGAAAATTTTCATGGACATCCATTAAGACCTTAGTTATGAAGGCAATTGACCGTGATGGCCAAAATGGCCCATTTTCAAGGTCAAACGAGCCGTGGTGTAGGT
>JAJOOR010047292.1:0-13510 GCA_036250505.1 Solanum acaule
ACCCCGCACCTTGGTCCGGCTACGTGTGTATAATTTACTAACCCTTACCTTTACATCATATTAGACATCACATCGATGTTTGGCTTAGTTATTACTTCACACCAATTGACACTAGACTATTAGATAGTATCACACTAAATCTATGCTGATAATTTTTTTCTTGTTGATTACCTCATTGGTCTAGCAAGTAGCAACAAGGCGAGTTCTAACGTTGTGCACCATTAAAAAGACTTTTAAACGAAAGAATTATCAATGCATGCAAAACACTATTCAAGAATTGCTTATTTACTATTCATACTTTGTTAATCACTCATGGTTCCCACAACCCTAGTTTTGGAGTTTAGTTACCCATAATCGTATGAACACAATTCATTGTTTTAGATGAAAGAATTATGAACTTACGTAATTAAGAATAACAAACCCGAAATTTCAACTTGAATTTCAATACCAAAATCTTCAAAACCAACTTAGGAAATCAAGAATTACTAAGTTCGCAGGTTAATCTCCCAAGCCAAAAACTAGAATAAAAATAATAATGTTTAACCCCCCAAAAACGAGGTTTACATACCCTATTTATAGAAAAAAAAGTCCTAAATTAAAAGGGACACAAAATAGGGAAAGTTTGTTCAGGCACGCGTCTTCATTCCACGAGACTTACTCACGGACCGTCAATGGCTCTACGGTCCGTAAGTCCCTTCCGTCAGCCAGGACTTGGAGAATCTTTCAGCTTCCATAAATCAACTTCTCTGAAGCAAATGACGAAACACCAGTACGGACCGTAGATCAATCTACGATCCGTCGATCCTTCTCCGTAGCTCCATACTTGAATTTTCAAAAAATCAGGTACTGGAACCCTCGCAGACATTCTACGGTTCAACAGTACGGTCCGTAGATCAATCTATGGACCGTCAATGGGTACCGTGGTTCCACACTTGGTCAGCTTCCCTGATTCTCCTTCCATGCCTTGCCCTGCTGATCTACGATCACCATCTACGGAGCGTCAATGGACTTACGGTCCGTAGATCATTTCCGTAAATGCCCTTTTCTCCATTTCTTTTGTCTGTCTCTTTACTTAGATGCACTTAAACATCTTTCCTGCAAAACATGATAAAAACGCATAAAAAACAATCTAAAAAGGCCCTAGACACACACAACTCTTAAGTGAAATGTATCAAAAATACCGTAAACTCATTGTATATCATAGGCAAGTTCATGAGTCAGAAGAGATAGTGAGAGTAACCCCATTCCATTCCCATTCCAGCCACCATTTGAGGACGAATGATCCCAAGGGGGAAATAATGTAACACCCCGAATATTTTTTGAGCTAAGACTCGAACCGTTTTTTGTTGTGAGTAATATTTTATCGAGGAATTTAAAATTTTCTTAATTGTTAAGGTCGCTAGATGAAGCACCTTCGGTTACAAAAAGAACTAAAGATAATTCCATCAAGGCATTCCTAGGTTCTTTTAACTTTTGGGTCAACTTCAAACGACTATAAAGTTTACCACAGGATGAGTTAGGAGACCCATAAGATATCAAAAGAAATATCTATGAGTCCTCTTGCCAACGCCACTGAGTTTGCCAATTTTCGAGCTTGTATGAGGGAGATATGCCCGTTTGAAGTCGGGCTACCCAATTAGGGAAAGTTACTCGAAAATATGAGGGGTATTTTGGTCTTTTCCTTACACAATCAGCTTAAAACTAATTTTATAAATATTTTGGGGGGGAATATGATTTGGGTAAGTTTTCATAAATCCAAATACGCTTAGGATTTTAGAAGAGAGTTCATTCAAGTCATTCTTAAGTTCTTTTATGTTTTGAATTAACTTTAAATGACCATAACTTTTAGCACATGATGAGTTAGGAGACCCATAAGATATCAAATTAAATATCTCTGAGTCCTCTTTCCAACACCACCGACTTTGCTAATTTTCGAGCTCGTATGAGGGACATGTGCCTTTTTAAGTTAGACTGTCCATTTAAGGAAAGTTACCCAAAAAATAGGAGGGGTATTTTAGTCTTTTCCTTACCCCCCACTTATTCTAAATGTGAATTACACCCAATAGAGGGTCTAAACTGGATAGAATCAGTTTCATTCATCCCCAAAAGCATTCAAGTTTCTAGAGAGAAGATTCAAGAGGAGAAAAATTTCAAAGTTTCAAGCGTTCGTTCATGAAATTCAAGATTTCGCCAAGAACCTAGTTCTTTAAGGTATGTAGGCTTCCATAGTGTTGGGTTTGTTCACCCACACACCAATCATGAGGTTCTTTTGCGAATCTATCCATAAATGTTGAGCAAATTAAGTTCTTGATGAGTTCTTTATAAGTGTTCTTGAAGTCTCATTCTAAATCTTGTTTTGTTGAGGTTTTGAGGAATTCTTTAGATGAAAGTTAGTGATTTTTACTACCCAACATGCATCCAATCACCAAGAAATCCTATATATCAAGTCATGATCCTTGAATTCATAATTAAAATTCAAGGAAGAGTTAAGAGTAGAGTTAAGAGTCAAGTCTTGAGAGTTCTTTCGAGTCTTTTGAGAAAGTCCCTTTGAGTCTTTTGAGGAGACTTTTACAATTTCTAATAACTTGTTTCAATACTCAACTAAGTGAGCATGAGAGTGAAGAGAATGTATTCATGAGTGTACACTATCATCGAGAGCCTTTGTATCATGAATCATAACTCTTGAATTCATAATTCAAATTCAAGAAAGAGTTAAGAGTAGAGTTCAAGAAAGTCTTCAAATTCAATTGTGAATCCTTTGAGATCAATTATCGATTTAAACTTAGTTTTGACGAAGTAATTATGATAATGATAAGAGTCGTATAGATGAGTTCCATATTGTTATGTAGACCTGATAGAATATGTGTGTCCACTATCAGTCAACGGACCAGGTCCCTTGACTCAGCAAAAAGAATAATAAAGAGTAGACAATGAACATAAGACAGCATAAGCAGTTTATGTGGAAACCTCCTTGCTCAAGGGAGTAAAACCATGACCTGTCACACAGGATTTTCAACTGTTTTCACTAATCTCTTCAAGCAAAAGTGAAACACAAATACATCACCAAATGAAATTAAGTTATTAATCTCAAAGCTAAGTAATAACCCTATTAGTTATTGAGCCTATGCAGATACCATACTACCCACTAAGCTATCAACCCTGGACAACTTACACTTCAACAAAGGAGATACAACACTACCCACCAAATCAACTAGCTCCTAAAGACTAAAAAATTGACTATGCAGATACAACACTGCCCACTAAATTGGATAACTATAACCGATTTAGACCTTTACAAATCAAACAAAGATCTGAATCATTTATAGATTAAGAGCAAATGTACAATGTAAGCACGAAAGTATGACTCCTAAAACAACTTTGATGCTTGCAACTTGATCAGGTCCGTGTTGAGCTATTTTGAGAATACTTAACGAGATGGTCTTTGCTTGTGTACTTGAGAATTTTCAAGATTTGAAACCTAAATTGTGTCTATTGAACATAACCTTTATGAATAATAGACACAACTTTTGAGGCCATGCTATTGGCAGAGGTTTCTGCCACAGTTGGAGACTGTGCACATGTTTCATTCCCCCTGTCAGCCTGCCAACCTGCCTTCCCAACCTAAGAAACCACCCAACCAAAATTTTTCCCCCTTTTGGCATCATAAAAAAGAAGTGCATTAAACCAGCATGACAAGTAAGTTTGCAAAGTGAGATCCTATCCATGGGCAACACAGACATGGTAAAAAAACAAGATTAAACAAGGATTAACCACAACAAAGCAGGAACCAACTTCATTGCACAAAAGATAGAATTCAATACATTAATAATTAAACTGATATTGAGAACCCCAAACACTGTCCACACAAAAGAAAGACACAGGAATGGAAAGGGATGGACTATGTAGATGGAGGCTGATGGGAGAGGGATTTGATTATAAGAGTAAGTCGACCATTTGCTTCATCATTATCTTTGATCAGTTTCTCTTGTAGAGCAGCACTCTGAGTCAGAAGAGTAGCATTCTGTAACCTTAACTCTTTAACTGCCTCAGTACCAAGTCCCTCAGTTTGTGCTTTGAGCAGTTGAGCCTTTAACAAGTCAATCTCTGCATCCTTATTACTCACAATAACAGTCATCTCCTCCAATTCGTGCTTCAGTTGATTTTGTTCCATTACCAACTGAGACATCTTACTCAGTGGTCCTGCTCTCCTTTCAATGCACTCACAGTCAACCAGAGTATTCAGAGAGAACGATTGTTTAGTAGTTCCAACAATACCAAGCCCCACTAGAATGTTCAGATGTTTAAACATTTTAGTGAGAAAGTACCCGTAACCCATCACATGTTTGCCTTTGTGTTCAATTATAGTTTTATACATATGCTCCAACATTAGGGCTGGGTGATTGAGTGGTTCAAATTTGCAGTGAGATCCCATTACAAATAGGTCAGTCGTAGCCCCTGTGTATTTCTCAGTTCGAGAAAAAAGTACCTTATTGACAAACTCAAACAACAGTTGGTATTCACCCTTCATGAGTATATTTTGAACACCCGCACGACACATGTCAGGAAGTTTGGAGCATTCTTTCAGAAACTGCCTGGTGCACGACTTTCCTACCACGGATCTAGTCCCTTCTCTGGGTACCTCCAGTATTTTCCCAGCAGTTCTTCATCCAGATGTATAGTTTCATTACCTACCAAGGTGTTGAGACTGCCATCCTCTTCAAATTCTACATTGTAGAAGAACTCTCAAACTTTTTCTTCATATAGAACAGGAGATTTGTTCGTGAACAAGTGAGTTCATGATTGAAGCTACACAAGATTAGCCAATAAATCCATACCTGGCTTCGTAAGGATTTCCATATCAAATACCCTTCCTCATAGAACCTTCTGTAGGCGTATATTATCAACAATCACTTGCTTGTTCACTTCCTTGTCATTCTTATTTCGTGTAGTACCTGGTACCTTTTCAAAGGTTGCTTGAGAACAAGGGAAGTTTCTCTCTTCCTCTTTAATGGTTCCCTCTTCTTTTAGGATCATTCCCTTTTCCTTTTGTAGTGTCAGCCTTCTTGACTGTAGATGTTCTAGATTTCACCTTGCTTGTTTTCTTCACTTGTTTCCCTTTTCCCTTTTTAACAACAACCAAAGGGGTGTCTTCATCCATAGATTCATTTTCAGATACTTTGATGGAGACATCCACCACATCATCAGTAGGAAAATCGATTGACAGATC
This sequence comes from Solanum acaule, assembly GCA_036250505.1. Taxonomy (NCBI): domain Eukaryota; kingdom Viridiplantae; phylum Streptophyta; class Magnoliopsida; order Solanales; family Solanaceae; genus Solanum; species Solanum acaule. Next base: position 5,228 of record JAJOOR010047292.1, read on the forward strand.
ACCAGACCTTCTTCTCCTTCTATTTTCTGTTGTAGTTGTTTCACTTGACTTCATCGCATCACCCATGAGTTTTTGTGAGATTGCTCTAGTGAAGGGTCTCTTTTTTGGAGTTTCATCTGTGACCTTTTGTTTTCCCTTAGCAGTGATAGGGACCACTCTCCTTTGCAATGACCACTTAAGAGATACGTCGTCCTCGTCAGTGTCACTTGAATCAGTAGAAAAATGGAGACCAACCTCAGGTGTTTGATCGAAGACTGGTTTAGTATCCCTAAGAATTCCCTCTACAAAACTTCCTCCTTCATTAGTGAAACTACCTCCTGCTTCATGAATCACCCCTTCTCTCATCTGCACCAGACTTTCGATAACTATGCTTTCACTGGATGCCAGAATGTTTGATCCTGAAGACCTACTCAGTGGAAGAACTCCCTCGAACAAATGGTCAAATAACATTGTTGAAAGGGACCAGGTTGATATGAGGGTGCATGGTTGTTGAGGTCTATGGGAGACTAGGGAGTAAGAGGACTGGCTTTTGTAGTGTTGACTGGAGAGATAGTCGACATTGTTGTTGGAAATGGAATAGAGGATGATGTGTAGAAGGTAATTGGATCTATTTCATTTGGGGCATCTATTATTTTCTTTGATAAAAAAGGTGACTGAGACATATTAGAGAGAGGAGGAGAAATAGTACAGGAGACAGAAATATTAGGGTTTTTTTTGCAATGAACTTTGTGAGAAAAGAGATTGAAATGTGAAGAGACGAAATGGGGGGAAGATTTATAAAAAGAAAGTCAAATGATGTGTCAGGTCCCTGAGTAGACGCGTCACTTGAACTTAAAGCGATGGGACAATGGTCAGAATGGCCGATGATTGAAACGTGGAGATCTCAACTGTTCTCATTTAACAGTTTAAGCAAAAAAGTAGAGAGTGCTAACCTTTAGTCAGGACTAGGTCCCTATTTGCAGGAGAATTTTGATTCCTGACTGGTTCTAACAATTCTTTGCTCCTATGCTTTCCCATGAGTGTATACTTGCAGTAGGTACGTAGTTGATCTTACTAAATCAAAGCATTACAAGTAATGAGGATACCTGCCCTTCTGATCATAGCCAAAGGAAGATTGGATGCCTTTGGCTAGGGTTAGCTCAGTACATGTTCATCATCCCCAACTTCAACCTGTTACTCTCAAATTGATCCTTACTGAGGGCCTTTGTGAAAATGTCTGCAATTTGATCTTCAATTCTACAAAACTGCATGTTGATGTTACCCTTCTCAACATTGTCTCTTAAGAAGTGATGTGTGACATCAATGTGCTTCATTTTCCTGTGCTGCACTGGATTATTTTCCATGTTGACTGCACTGCTTATCGCATGTGAGAGGAATGATATGGATGAGTACTCCAAAATCCTCAAGTTGTTGCTTGATCCATAGTAGTTGTGCACAACATGATGCAACAACTACATATTCAGCTTCAGCCGTGGAGAGAACCACTGAATTTTGTTTCTTGGTTCCCCAAGAGATAATTGAGGACCTTAGAAAATGTTTCATTCCTAAAGTGATCTTCTTGTCCACCTGATACCCTGTAAAATCAGGATCTGCATACCCTACAAGATCAAAGGAGTCCCTTGCTGGATAGAAGAGGACCATGCCCCCTATATTCTTTAGATACCTCAGAATCCACTTGGCTTCTTTCAGATATGGCTCTTTGGGACATGCTTGAAACCTTTCACACATGCCTACACTGAAGACAATGTCAGGTCTGCTTGTTATTAGATACAACAGTGAACCAATAATACCTCTGTACATGGTTTGATTCACCAAAATATCAGACTCATCTGCTCCCATCTTTGAGTTTGTACCCGTGGGGTGTCAATGCTTAGAGTCAACCATATGAAACTTCTTTAGCAACTATTTTATTTACTTCTCTTGACAGATTGAGGTGCCACTAGAGGTTTGCTTGATCTGTAGTCCTAAGAAGAAGTTTAACTCTCCCATCATGCTTCTCTCGAATTCATCCCCTATCAAAGTAGCAAATTCTTCACACAGATATCCAGAGGTGGATCCAAAAATGATATCATCCACATACACCTGGATGATGAGCAGTTCTTTTTCCCTTTTCTTCAGAAACAAAGTGTTATCTATCTTGAACCTTTTGAATCCATTCTTTAGAAAAATTCTAGAGAACCGCTCATACCAAGCTCTAGGAGCTTTTTTCAATCCATACAAGGCCCTGTTGAGTTTAAACACATGGTCTGGGCAGTCAACATCCTCAAAGCCAGGTGGTTGTTTCACATACACTTCTTCCTTTAGGTCTCCATTTAAGAAGGCACTTTTGACATCCATTTGGAAGAGCTTGAATCCCATGAGGGCCGCAAAAGCATTAAGAATTCTGATAGCCTCTATTCTAGCAACAGGAGAAAAAGTTTTAGCATAGTTGATGCCTTCCTCTTGATTATAGCCCTGAACAACCAGTTTTGACTTATTCCTTGTGATAACTCCATTTTCATCAAGCTTGTTTCTGAACACCCTCCTGGTCCCTATAATGGTTCTGTGTGCAGGTAGAGGAACCAAGTGCCACACTTTGCTCTGCTCAAACTGATGGAGTTCCTCTTGCATGGAATTAAACTAGTTAGCATCTTTCAAGGCCTCCTTCACATTTTTGTGCTCAATAGTTGATATGAATGATGAAAATGCAACTAGATTTCTAGACATGGATCTGGTTTGCATTCCAGAATTCAATGGTGAAATGAGATTATCAAGAGGATGAGATGATTGATGCTTCCCTCCTGATTAAGAGCTCAGGGGTTAAGGTTGATCCGTTTGTTGTTCTTCTTCTTCGGAATCGTCATTTTCAGATTGAGGTGATTTCTCCTGATCTGCATTGTTGGATAGACCTGGTCCCTCATTGGGCTTGTCAGCTTCATTAACCTTCTCTGATTGACCGAGACCGCCATCATTAGGGTTTTGACTTCCTTCAACTCGTGGACCTTTAATTTCTTCTATCTCAATTTTAAACAGCTCCTCAAGATCATCATCATCCTTCAGTTCAATATTCTTCAAATCACCACTTTCATCAAAAACCACATGAACACTTTCCTCGATGCATAATGTTCTTTTATTGAAATTCTGTAACCTTTACTAGAAGATGAGTACCCTATGAACACACCTTCATCACTTCTGGGATCAAACTTTCCCAAATCATCCTTGCCATTGTTTAGCACAAAACAATTGCAACCAAAAGCCCTTAAATAATTCAATTTGGGCATTTTTTGTTGAGTAGCTCATATGGTATTTTGTTCAGTAGAGATCTGATTAAACACCTGTTAGTCACGTAGCATGCAGTGTTAACTGCTTCAGCCCAAAAGTTCTGAGGAAGACTTGACTCTATCAACTCCATTTTGTTGAGGTGTTCTGGGTGCTGAGAAGTTGTGATGAATACCGTTTTCGGCACAGAAGGTATCTAGCCTTCAATTCTCAAACTCAATTCCATGATCAGACCTGATCCCTACAATGTTATAGTTAAGCTTTGTTTGAATCATTTTAAAGAATATCATCACCACATCAACTGTCTCACATTTGGACTTGAGCAACACAGTCCAAGTGTATCTTGAGTAGTCATCCACAATCACCAGGATGTACTTCTTTCCCCATCTACTTTGGATTTTCACATGCCCACACAGATCCATGTGAATCAACTCAAGAGCTCTTGATGAGCTTACTTGCTTCTTTGGTTTGAATGAAGATCTGGTTTGTTTCCCTTCCACACACGCATCACACACTTTGTTGTCACTAAACTTCAATTTTGGTAAGCCACAAACCAGTCCCTAGAGACAAGTTTGTTCAGTAGAGAAGAGCTCACATGACCTAGCCTCCTATACCATAAATTGGTATTTTCACTTTGAGCGCTAAGGCATGTCAGATTGTCTCCATGAGCAGTATTCAGGTCTGCCACATACATATTTTTCCGCCTTCTAGCCGTCAGGATCACCTCATTAGTTGACAAGCTGGTAACAATGCATTTTTCAGAAAGAAATTTGACTTCATTTCCCGTGTCAAAAATCTGGGAAACACTAAGAACACTGTATTTTAATCCACTCACGTAGTAGACATTTTCAATAGAGTGTTCAAGTGATTTCCTAGTTCTACCAACTCCAAGAATATAGCCCTTCTTTCCATCACCAAAAGAGACACCTCCACCTTGAAGTGCATTGAGAGAAAGGAAGTTTTCAGTCTTACCAGTCATGTGCTTCGAGCATCCGCTGTCCATAAACCAGCACTGACTGCTACTTCCTTCACTCCCCTGCAATAAAGATCACTTGTTAGACTTGGGAACCCATTTTAATCTGAGTTCCCAGTATGCTGATAGGGGCGTAATAAGACTGTTTCTTGCCCAATAAGGCAGGTTAGTCATTTTCCTATTGGATGACTTAGGAATAGGAGAAGGTCCGTGCTATTTTCTGTCTACAGTAGACTGTATTTTTTTATTGTGAGGCTTTCCAGGCAAGATAGTACCCTTTTAGGTGACCATTGCAACCACAGTGAATACATAATAGATTATCTGAAACCGATACATATTTACTGTGGCGGTTTTAGGGAAGACTAATGTTCAAGCTACCTACCCCTTCCTGTTGTAGTTGCTTTGACTAGTGATGTTAGACAATATTTTGGTGGAACTGGTCCATTTTAGAGAATTTTTCAGTTCTTCTCTAAGACGGACCAGGTCCCTTTCCATCTGATCATTCCTCTCCAAGGCTAGAGCAAGTCTGGTCTCAGCAGTATTCAGACTAGTTTCTAGCTCTATTTGCAAACTATTAGCCTCCCCTTTTCTTTTGCCATATTTTTCATTCATTATACTCAATTGTTCCTTCAGTTCTAGTTTTTCAGTTTCTAGAACTGTCAATTTTTCCTCGATAAAAGACATGTTGACAGTCAAAGCTATCTTTTCTTCACTAAACTTGTCTAGACTATTGTTCATAGAGTCCTTTCAGTGGTTAACTCTATAACTGAGTCAATCAGAACACCAACTAGATTTCTCAACCTTTGAACATAATATGTATTCAAGTTTTGTTTAAGGTCAAGGAGTGTTACCTTTTCTTTATATTCTTCGTCATCTAATTTAGCCATGACTGAGAAAATGCCATCAAACACATTCGTATTGTCTTTAACACCTAGCATGGATGCATCATCTGGACATTCCGATTCTCCTGACTCACTTCAGGAGTCACCCCAGAAAGCAAAAGCTTTCTTCACGACATAGTTAGTGGCAACTTTTCTTGCTTTCTTCTCGGGCACCAGGTGCCTTCTTCTATCCTTTTCACCTCCAGGTCTCAGATACTCTTTGGTTTCAGCCTTGGCCATTGGACAGTCTCTCATGAAGTGTCCAGCCTTTCCACACTTATGACATAAGTCACTTGCATTTGTGGCCCGGGGAGGGTTTCCTCCCTTTCGAAAACCTCCATGCTTTCTCATGATTTGTTAGAATCTCTTGGTGAGGTACGCCATATCCTCCTCTTCACTGGAGATTTCACCTAATGAAACCTTAAGAGCTAGAGGCTTGTCTTTCTTCACCTCTTTCTTTGAAGTATCTTGATTCATATTCATTTCATGGGTCTGAAGGTTACCAATCAATGAATCTATCATCAACACTTTCAGGTCCTTTGCTTCAATAATGGCATCCAGCTTGCTGGCCCATGACTGGGGAAGGATTCGAATGATTTTCCTGACTCGCTTACTAGAGTGGATAGGTTCTCCTAGACACCTCAAATCATTCATTATGGAGGAGAATCTTGTATGCATATCATGAATAGTTTCTCCCTTCTTCATTATGAAGTTCTCGTACTGAGTGGTCAGCATGATCAACTTTGATTCTTTCACTTGCTCTGCGCCCTCATGAATTGTCTTAAGACAATCCCAGATTTCCTTTTCCGACTCACAAGATGAAATGCAATTGTACTCTTCAGCACCTATGCCACACACTAGCAACTTCTTAGCTTTATAACTTTTCTCAATCTTCTTTCTGTGTGCCTCGTTGTACTGCTGACGAGTCTTAGGAACAACTTTTGTTATCTCACCATCCTTCACTTCCGTTATTTGAATGAATGCTCCATCCAGCACAATTTCCCGTAGCTCGCTGTCCTCAGCCATTAAGAAGTCGTGCATCCTTGTTTTCCACCAACTGTAGAACTGACCATTGAAACGAGGTGGCCTTGTTGACGATTGTCCATCTTCCAGATTCAGAGGAGCAACCATCTTTCTGCAAGAATCTCTCTCTTGGTGTTAACCAGCTAGAGAGCACCTGCTTTGATAACAATTAATAGAATATGTGCATCCACTATCAGTCAACGGACTAGGTCCCCTAATTCAGCAAGAATAATAATAAAGAGTAGGCAATGAATAGAACACAATACAAGTTGTTTAGGTGGAAACCTCCTTGCTCAAGGGAGTAAAATCATGACCTGTAACACATGATTTTCAATTGTTTTCACTAATCTCTTCAAGGAAAAGGGAAACACAGATACACCACCAAATGAGATTAAGTTATTAATCTCAAAGCTAAGTAATAACCCTATTACTTACTAAGCCTAAGTAGATACCACACTTCCCATTAAGCTATCAACCCTGGACAACTTAGACTTCAACTAAGCAGATACAACATTGCCTACTAAATCAACTAGCTCCTATAACACTTAGAATTTGACTAGGTAGATACAACACTGCTCACTAAATCGGTTAACTCTAACAGATTTAGACTTTTACAATTTGAACAAAGATCTGAATCCTTGATAGATCAGGTACAGATTTACAATGTAAGCATGAAAGTATTACTTCCAAAACAACTCTCATGCTTGCAACTTGATCTTGTTCCTATTGAGCTATTTAGAGAATACTTCACCGAGATGGTCTTTGCTTGTGTACTTAAGAATTTTCCAGATGCAAAAACTAAAGTTGTGTCTATTGAACATAACCTTTATTAATAATAGACACAACCTTTGAGGTCATGCTATTGTCCGAGGTTTTTTCCACAGTTGGAGACTGTGCACCAACCAATTGTACATATTATAGCCTGGCATTTGTGTGTATATTGACACAAGGATCAGGTCTCTTTACAAGGTCCCATGGTTTTGTCAAATCATCAAACCTGCAAATAACAAGACCCTTGAGTCGAGTCGTTCATACCTATAAATTCCACATGAACTCTATAAATTGAGTATATTTGAGAGGAGTAGTATCTTCAAGTTCTAAGTCTTGAGTATTGAGTTCCTAAACCGTTTGAGATTATATTCCTAGTCGTGGGACTACTACATGTTTCCCATGAAGGTCCTTGAATTGTGTTGTTCATGCCCATAATTTTACATGAACCCTATTTTGAGAAGTCTTTTGCAAACCTTTTAAAACTTGAACATATGAATTTGAGGAAGATAGAGCTGAGTTCATTTTCTTTAAAATGATATATGGGAACCAAGTATTCCCAAGAGTAAATGTTTTTACATTTAAGAAAAGAGGAAACACCATTTTCCAAAAGAGTTTTCATGAGCAGTTCTGAGTACCATCTCTTTGAAGAGAAAGATTTTTGAGTAATAATCTCAAAACACATAAAGAGTTATATTTTCAAAAACATATGAGCTAGTATATTTTGGGAGTGGTATTGAGCACCGATATGGGGCAGAGTTCATACAACTCACAGTCCCCATAAACCATGTAGCCAACGTAGGTAGAAAGGGTCATACTTTTTAGATGATTCCTTATTGTTTTTTTAGCATAGACTAGTGGATCCACTTAGTAGTAGGTTCTATACCCCAACAAAGTATAGGAAAGTTCTGGGAGCATGGTCTAGACGTTGTATCATCACATAGCTCATACTGATGATTGTCGATTAGAGAATCTCCCACAGAGTTATATTGTACTTTATATAAACAAGCCGAGTTATTATTGTATTCTTCAATACATTGAGTTGTTATCTGTTGTTTTAAAAGTTTTTCAATTATTGGATATTTTCTTGATGCTTTATCTTGAGTTGAGTATCTAGAGTTTAGTATCTTATTATTTAGTTGAACCCTATTTTCTCTGAGTTGAGTTGAGCTACATTTTATTGAGTTGAGTGAGTTGCGAAGAGGTAATATATTTATTTTCCATTAGTTCAAGTGAAACGACCCCAAAAATGCCCGAAAATGTGCTTCGGAAACACCTATAATTGTAATTTCCATATATCTCAAAATCCGTGCATAATTTCGAAAATTCGACTTCATATTCTTATTCAGGGGGTCAAATTGAGTGGAAAATGGGTCTAAC
>JAJOOR010047293.1:0-10738 GCA_036250505.1 Solanum acaule
AGAAATGATTTGTGAAAAGACCAAAATGCCCTTAAATTTCCGGACGGACTCCCTGCCAACTGCCCAACTTTCAAAGGGCATAACTCGCTCATACGAACTCGGAATTGAGCAAACTCGGTGGCGTTGGAAAGATCGTTCCAAGGGCTTTCCAAACATAACTGGAACTACTCCTGGATCATCCTGAGCTAGGAGTTATGACTGCTCAAAGTTGGCCAAAAACTCACTGATTTCCACACTTGGCCAAATTTCCAGATTCTGAATTTTTTTCCAAAAATGACTACTTCCAATTTCAAGCTTCTTCATATTCATTTTAAATTGTCGGATGTTACAACTAACCTATGATATGAGTGTCTACGTTCGTCGATAGTATAGTAACCCAACTAAAGGTTGGGGTCGTGTCCCAAGGGAGTGGTTTTGAGAATTGATAGAAAAATAAAATTTAACTTTAACCAGTCGTAGCTAAAGATATTAATGAGTAAATTCATAGTAAATAAATGGGGGTGACACAAAAGTGTGACACGAATGTCAAATAATAGGGGGTTTTTGTTTGAAATTATCAACTACAATAGCAGCAAATACAAAGAATAACAATAAGGAGATGGGTTCATGGGATGTGATTCGATTATAGGCTAATGTAGAAAAATGGTTAATTGAAATTATTAGAAAATAGCTATAAATTAGTGAATAGGCTAGACTATAGAGGAGGTAAACTTTTTCTCGAACAATTTACACCGAATCAAGTCAATTTCTCTCATCAACAAGCATACAAAATAAGAACAGCCTATGCCTTAGTCCATTCACTTTCTCAAGCTGAATATGTGGAAAAGGGTTTAGGATTCACTCTCTTGAGCTGAACCAATGACAACGCAATACCCACATACCATCAATCAATAATCTTGGTTTAAAAACTTCTCTCTCGAGCAAGCCAAAAATACGAAGGTAGAACTGCATTTGCAACTACAATCCTTTAATGTTAACCACAATTAATGATTGAAATCACTTCTAAATATCATTTTAAATAACAATCAACAATACCCATAAGCTATATCTGCCCATAATCACATAATTACACCCCAAGAATTGGTAGCTTGACACCACAAAAAAATAAAAATCGTTACCAAATTATGTTTCCATCAATTGGGTAAGATTAATTTCATCTTTACAAAGGTCCAAATTGAAGTATCTCAAAGACCCACTTCCAATTTCTCAAAAATGGAAAACTTCAATTCTTCAAAGCTAAGGAAAACGTAGTCTCTATACTCAGTGTTCAATGTCAAAGATAAAAATTATGATTGATATGCAGATCCACTGTTAAACTATATGTTCAAAAACGTATTTATAGTCACCAAAAAATATTGCGAAGGACCATTCGGTGTAGTAAGTCGGGCACGCCGATTAGCTCGGCGATCCACCCTTTGGTCAGTTCCATCGCCTTTTTGCTTTAGCCTTCAGTATCCTCAAGTTCTGTTACTTTCGGCGATCAAACACTCCATCACGGAACCACTCAGCGACACACCGACTGATCCTTTCTCTCGCCGACTTGATTTTCTCCTTCAGGGCTTGGCACACTACTAGAAAAACAACCTCTAAGGAAGGGAAATCTAGTCCCTAAAAGTCCAATCTGGTCACAAATGCGCATTTGCGACCTGAAAAAGCTGGCCACGACCCATCCTAATAGGCTCAGTCGCAATTGGTCAACTACGGCGAGTTTCAAAATCTGGTCGTTAAATGGGTTTGGGGACAGGAAAAAATCTAGTCCCTAAAACTGTTTTAGCGACTATCTTTCTTGTCCTTAAAAAAAGATTAGTATTGTGTTTTCCCAGTACCTCTAGCCCATCAGTGACCAGATTGCACTGGTGCGAAAATAATTAAGGACGACAAAAATGCTCCTTAAATGTCTTTAAGAACAAGAAAATAGCTGGTCCCTAAAATTGTACATAAACCTAACAAAATTATTGTTTGATCATATGCTCAGCTCAACCAAAAGATTTCTCCAGTATCTTCAGATACTACAATATATACAACATAGATAATAGTTAAAGATAAAAGACTTGATTAAAAAAATAAATTAACATCTCATTAGTTACATGGCCATGACATATAACTTATAAGTTATTTAGGATTTCTTCTATTTTAGTCACACAGACTTCAATGTTTCTTCTGCAGCAAAGGATTTTTAGCAATACAATACCATAGCTGAAGACATCAACCTTGATAGAGATGGGTCATTTGTTTCACATTATGATGCTAAATACCATCTAGTCCCTCTTACACTACTGAATGTTCTTGTTTGATTAACCATTAGAAAGTTTGTAGCCCAAAATCTGAGATTTTTAGCTGTCAACAGCTCGCCGAGTAAGATGTTTTGTGGCTTTATATCACAGTAGATAATTGGAGCTTCACATTCTTCATGGAGGTAAAGGATTCCCCTTGCCACATCTAATGCAGTATTTACGCTTAGGTTCCAATCCGGTCATGTAGCTCCTCGGAACAACATATTTGCTTGGCAACCATTGTTCATATATTCATCAACAAGAGCCAAATGATAATCACCTTGTTAGGTTGTATGATGTTTTTGAAATCTTCATCTTCAATGATAAATTGAGTCTTCAAAATCTGTAATGACATAAAACATTATCTTTAGAAATTATAAAAATGACTAGAAAATTGGTTTAATGGTTCTTATGTCAGCTCAAGTCTGACAGTGTTTTAACCACTCACCTGAAAAAAAGTCCAAATTCATCAAGTGTAACTACATACATACACTTAAAAAATTAAAGATCAATGTAAAAGTGGCTGCAAGAATACAAACAATAATGAATTAGCTTATTTCCATGTACTAGATTAGAGGAAAAGACTAGGACAATACATAGGTTTAGTACAATATAATAAAATAAGGAGATAACAGACAACCAATTAATGAGTTGTCTATGTATCAGGACAATATTTGGATTCGTCTAGACTTATGAAATTAACTATGGTAAATACAATAGGTGTTTCGGTTTGTGAGTTCAAATGACGCCATACTTCTTGTGGCAAAGAAAGTCTCTTCACTTATCAATCTAAAAGAACACTTCCACAATAGTTCCAATGCGAAATCTATCGTCACAGGAGTATGCATAATGAACTGAAACATAAATTAAAACTTCTATAAAACAAACTTCTACCAAAAGAATTCAACTCAAAATAGATTTTATTTAAAATTCAAGTGGTTAAATTTAACATATATATGTTCACAATATTAATTCATAATTTTGAACAAAAGTAAGTACTAAATAACTTTGTTTCCTTTAATTATTGATGTAAAATCATCTTCCATTCAACAGCAAATTCTTTCAATTAAACTAAAGAGATTCTCATATTCCCACAATTTAAGTAGACGAGATAAGATATTCTCCTTTGTAGTTGTGAAAGTCGTTTTATTGTTGGAATCCTATTTCTATAAAGATATAAAGAAAACAGATTGAATATAAAGAACAAAGATAGACTAATACCTAGGGATGACCTGCCACATTCACTTGTGAAGACTGAAAAACACAAGGTCTCTTTTGAATAGCTGGATTTGCACTGTCATTTCAATCTGTTATGATTCTCGTGTGGTCTGCTTTACATGATAGTTGTGCTTTGTCATCTCTTCCGCCTACTTTACGATGCTCATCTTGATCGTTAGACATGTTATCGTTCTCACAACTCATTAATAAATATTTTCATTTACATTCAGCCCCTAAAGTAGATAGGTCACCAAATAGTAACAAAAAATAAAAATATATCGAAGTTAGGACATGGAGATAGTAAATCTAACAAGGCTATTTTGTTCTACAAGCATAAAGGTACAAACACATTAGGAAAAACCACACTACTGAATCAAGTGAACACAAACAATAAAATTTATCAATAACTTTTAAATCAATAGTCCTCAAATATGCTGTTTCTCTTCAACATCCAAGTAAGACAGGGAAATAAGGCAATGTGGATTTGCTAGACCACCAAATGTTTTCTACTATCTATGAGTTCATCAACAAATTACTCAAGAGTTACTTGAAAAAAGTAACAGTATCAACTAACAAACTACAATGTGAACATAAAAAATATCAGAAAGTCAACACGATAAAAGGAAGCAGCAGTCCATCTATTACCAAAAAGATTAGAGGAATTCTCATTAAGTGAAAAAGTGACAGCAGGCAACTTCTTTTACTTTTTCCTACCCTTCCTTTTCATGGGTCATTAATGCTATTACTTTATCAAAGAAATAGGTGTATATTGAAAAGAATATAATTGACCATTAGCACTAGTCCCATCATCAATAAACTTTAATCAACAAAATTAAATTTTAACCACATTTACAGTAGCATAGATATTGTCAAACATCCAACAAATAACTAAAACAAATCACTACAAACAAATATTTGTTCTAGCTTTGAAAATCTATTACTTGAAACATTTATATGCAGGCAGATATATATGTGGCTACAGAAATTACTTACTTTGCAATTTGTAGCTTAATGACCTATAACCAACAGAAAACAAAAAGAAGAAAAATATTGAATGATGGTGAATTAGATTAACAAAAATAACAAGATGACAGAAAGACAAGACAAAAGCACAAAAATCCACCAAAAAATCAGATATCAAAATCTTTGTTTACCTATTTCAGAACACAAAATAAAGATGTTGCACTTCCTTTTAAAGGAGGGACAATCTGCCGGAAGTTCAACATTTCTTGTTAAGAGACAAAAATTAAATTCTGAAGGTTCTAGCATGAATGTTTCATAAAGAACTTAAAAGATGTCAAATATTGATATAAGAGATCACTTCATTAGTAAACTTATACACCAAACACCTATGAATGTGCACTAACAATAACTTTATGAATACAAATATGAATATAATAGGCTACTGTCAAAAATGTGCTTAAAAATATACATTCACATCATCTTATATTTGTCAGATAATACAAAAAGTGATTGAAAATACATTTATAAAGTCAATTCACATCAATGTTCTTCCCTGTCAAAAGTTTTTTTTAAAAAAATTACAGATTAGATTACCAAATTCAATAAGTTGGTTATATAGTTTTAAAAACAAATAAAAATCTAGACTAAAGGAAAATCAAAAAAATCTAGAGTAAATGAGCTCACTTAGGGCATCTAATGAGCAAACAAGTTCAATCAATTCACAAGAAATTTAGAACACTTGTTTAATGCAATCTCAATACCTGAAATCCACAATAAATTGTTGAATATGTCCCCTTGTTTTTTGGCAAGCCCTACTTATATCCTCATACATAACAGATAGACATTCAATCACACCAGAAAGAAAGAAAATGAATGAAGAAGTTTTATTTTTTATCGAAGAAAGAAAAAAAGATGAAACGTAGCTATTACGTTTACCAGATTAAGAGGTAGATACATAGAGTTACATAATTTCATTATCCTTGAGCAATAACCCAGCACGCGTCTCCTGCATCTCCGTCTCTAGAGATTGCAATTTGAGTAATCTCCAAATAGGGTTTAGGTCTTTAGGAATTTGTTTAGAGAGAATTTTTTTTAGCAAAGCCAGCTGATAATTTTGACTAAGCGCGCCTTTAATTGCTGAAATTTTTGAATAAGCGCGCCTTTAGTTACTTAAATATTATAGGGGCCGGTTATTTATTTTTTAAATTTATTTATAGAATTAAAATGTGATATAGGGACCATAAAATAATCTCATCCCTAAAAATATACTACTAAGGACCATATTTTAAACTCGTCACTATATTTTGGTCCTTTATAAGCCTTTTTCTTGTAGTGGCACATTGTAACTTTAGGCAAGGTAATGGCCATTCAGCGACTCGTCAAAGGGACTTGGAGATCACCAGACCTTCATTTCCTCCTTCTTTCTGCTCGCTTTGTTCCTTTTTGCAAATTAGTGTCCATGATTTGTTCCTCAATCTAAATACCTAGAAATCAAGGATTTTACATCAGTTATTGGCACAAAATGAGCATTTGAGGACACTAAATCTATCCAAATAAAACTCTAAATTAGTCCAAATCATAGATTCCTCAGGATCCATAAGCAATTAACAACGTATGAATAATAATTAAGTAATTCTTGAATAGTGTTTATGCATGTATTGGTAATTCTTTCGCCTAGAAGTCTTTTTAACGAGTGCATGCGTTTGAACTCACCTTGTTGCTACTTGCTGGACCAAGGAGGTAGTTAATGAGAAAAGAATTATCAACAGAGATTTAGTGTGATACTATCTAATACTCTAATGTCAATTGGTGCGAGGGTGTAAACTAAACCATACATTGATGTGATGTCTAATATGAGGTAAAGGTAAGGGTTAGTAAAGTATACACACGTAACCGGACCAAGGTGCGGGGTGAAATTCCCTATTTGGAGGACAAATCACTTAGGGATACCTATCTTACCAACTTTGCCTGTAAAACACTAGGAAAAAATTACTTTTATTAGGATTACCGCGTTAAGAGCTTATGGGGAACACATACACCCTAGTTTCTCTCTCATATTGATAACTCGAAGTTTAAATCTTGCTCACTTGTTACTTAAAAAACAATTACTTATTTATTTCACTAATCGCCCCCCCGCCCCTTCAGTTATTTAGCTACTTCGGAAATAGATTGACTAAATGAATATAATGATGAGTTAAGTTTAAGTCTGAACCGTATTCCTTGTGGGATTGACCCTAACCTACAAGTTAGGTTCTTTATTTGATGACGACCGCTTATTCTTCTTTAATAGAGGTGTAATTTAAGCATATCAAATTTTGGCACCGCTGCCGGGGAATAAGGCATTTGGACTAAGTTTAACTATATTATTGAACTTTAGTCAATTATTTTCTAATTTTACGTTTTCTTTTGTTTTAATTTTCTATAGGTTGCTAATTTAGTGTATGCCAAGTACACAGAGTCGAGTCGAACCATTGACCCCATACGATCCAGAGTTGAGCAAAACATTGAGAAAAATGAATAATCAAGGGCTCCAAGTCAATCGAATTGGAGAGAATCTAGGTGATGGAGTTGAATTGTAGACTCCTGGGGTTGTTAATGTGCACGCTCTGGATCATGGGGGTAATCTACTTGGATATGCTTTGAGGGTACAAAATCCGCCAAAACCAAGGTTGAGTGATAATTAGAGGCTCGACTTCAATAGAGTTGAATTATAAGGACCTATTGATCTACATCCTCTACCTCGAGGGCATACATTTGTAGTGACCAGCAGTCTAATACAGATGCTTACAATAAGGTTTTTTTTTTCTGGTATAGCTTCGGAAATTCCACATGGGCACATGACCAAGTTGAGGAGAGTTTGATAAAGTTGTGTGGGACGACCAGAGTTGGATATGAACGTCATAGGGTTTAGAGTCTTCCCTCTATCATTGACCAGAGATGTTGTAATATGGTTATCTGAGCTTTCATATAACTCGATTTATACATGGGACCAATTGCACAAGGTGTTCATGGCAAAGTATTTCCCTTTGTCCAAGAAGTTGAATCACAAGTACAAACTGAACAACTTTGTAGCATTGCCTAGAAAGTCTGTGAGTAGTTCATGGGATAGGTTCACTGCATTTATAAGAAGTGTTGTGAATCACCGCATAGATGATGAGTCAATGAAGGAGTACTTCTACAGAGGTCAGGATGACAATGGTAAAGTTGTGCTTGATACTATCGCTAGAGGTTCATATGGTGAGTGCGCTTTAAGGAGATCACTAAGAAATTGGAGAAGATTTCTAGAAATAATAAAGCATGGAGCATTAGGAAGTCATACACTGGAAGGAGCACTTTAGCAGTTCAAGCTGCACCTAGTCAATCTGCCAATGACATTCCTGAGGAGATGGCTCAGATGAGGACATAACTTGGGTTGGTGTTGAAGCATGTGAGTGGAGGTGCAGAAAAGGTGAATGTGGTAAACTACATGACTAGAACTCCACTACCACATGTTGAGGAATGCTACTATGATGAGGATGCTTATTTGGTGAATGATCAGACATGGGGTTTCCGAGTCAACAACCAAGGTTTCAATTCGGGTAATTGTCACCAAGGTCAGAGCTATTGTAACATCAATCAAGAGGCTTAACTATTTGCAGGATGGGAACTACAATCGCGATAACAACTACAACCGACACACCTATGGTAACAGAAATGAGAGAGTTGGGCCTTATGTTCCACCTGCAAATCAACAATCTAGCAATAATGAAGCTGGGGGTAGTATGTCGTGCATTGAGGATATGATGCAAAAGATGATGAAGAGGTTTGATGCAACTAATGAGAATGTGAAAGAGATGTGAAATGACTTGTCTGGAATCGGTCAAATATTTGATGCCCATGCAGTAAACCCACGTCAGCCTGGCACACTTCGAAGTAACACAATCCAAAATCTGAAGAATGATGGGCATTGTATGGTAGTCACTACTCGAGGATGTAAACAGACCATTGACCTCCCTATGCCGTCTAAGGTTCAAATTGTGGTTGAAAGAGATGATGATGAGATCTAGGTTACTAGAGAGTCTATGAATTCTGCAGAGAAAGAAGCGAAGATGACCCAAAAAGTTGTTCCCATGCCTAGACCTCCACCGCAGTTCCCACTGAGATTAGTCAAGAAGACTGGAGAAGGAAAATACCGTAGGTTCATTACTATGTTGAAACAGCTATCCATCAATGTTCAGTTAATGGAGGCTTTGGCACAAATGTCAGGGTATGCGAAGTTTATGAAGGATTTGGTGACCAAAAAGAGGGATGTTAGCTTTGAGAATGATGAGAGGTTGCAACATTGCAGCGCTATTGCTACCAGGTCACTTGTGCAAAAGAAATAGGATCCTAATGCTTTATATATTCCTTGTACCATTGGGTTGTTGGATTTTGCAAAAGCGTTGTGTGATTTGGGTGATAACATTAATCTGATGCCACTGTATATCTACAAGAAGTTGGGTTTAGGGCTCCAAAACTGACTGCGATGCGACCACTCATGGCCGATAGAACTGTGAAGTTACCATTGGTGTTTCCCAAGATGTCCTCGTGAAAGTGGAGTCGTTTATTTTTTTGGTGGATTTTGTGATACTTGAATGTGAGGTTGATTTTAAGGTTCCCATAATCCTAGGGAGACCATTCCTTGCTACTGGGCATGCCTTGGTCAATATGGAGAGAGGGCAGATGAAGTTTCAATTGAATAATGAAGAGGTAACTTTCAATAGTTATAGGTCTATGAAGCAGGAAAGTGATCTCAAGTCCGTATCAGTGGTGAATCATATTGTGGAGCAAGGTTTTGATGTGTCTATTGAAGAGAGGTTGGGTGTTGATGCACTGACAACGATAATGATGAATGCTGCACTTGATAGGTTAGAATTCCATTCCAAAAAAAAAAAGTTATTGGAGCTAGATATGAAGAATCGCGACTCTCCACCCGCAAAACCGTTTGTTGAAGAGGCTCCAAAATTGGAGCTCAAGGCTCTACCATCGCATTTGAGGTACATATTCTTGGGGGAGAATGTCACGACCCAGGGGTATAACCTAGAAGTAACAGACATACTTGACCCCGAAGGGGTCTCATACAAGCCCTTAGCATATCATGAACATAAGATACTAGAAAAGTGCGGAAAATATAAAACATTTTACAATCGAAGTCATTTCCATAAAAGCAAGCGGAAGTCTTTCTATACTTTGTCTCAAACCATCTAATACAACTTTAGAATAAACTCTTGGGACACAGCCCATACAATAGTCTCAAAACATGAAATAAAGACATAAAGGAAATGGTGGGTTTTGTCCTCGAAGCTATGAGGACTCACAAAGATCTTCAAATCCTTAGCTCCTTAGAGACCTATCTCCAAAATATGACTCAAGTCTCCAAACCCTACATTTTATTAGAATGTAGGCAAAGTATGCATTAGTACAAAATGTACTAAATATGTTAGCTAGCATAACCATAAGAGCATAAGACAAGGGTTAGTCAATATAAGACATAATCTGATATCATATGAAATACTTCATTAAACATAAACTATAAGTATAAAAGTGACAATATCATAATTATAATAAGCAAAGTCTCCAACATAAGCATCATATAAGCATTATTTGACTCTTTGTCATCTATACCATAATAGGACTATTCTTAAGTAACCTAAAAACATACTTGTGCAATGCATGAATAGCATCCCATAATAGCACCAAGCTAAGCATCCCTTTTTGGTCATCATAATCATAGTCTATATACATGGTCAAGTCTTAAGCTTTTCTACCATAAGGGCACCATACTCCTAAGTAACCTCAAAGCACACTTGTGCAATGTATGAAAGACATCTCATGCTACCCTTCACACTAAGCCTAACCTTGAAGTCATCATAGTCGTATCCACCCTACTTTGGTCTCATTATTAGCTTACTTCATATAGACAAGGGAACTATCACCTTTAGTCAATCATATCATGTCAAAGGAAGGCAACATAACACAATCATATCTAAGCATACATCATATAAGAGAAGAACCTCATGAGTCACCTTAAGGCAAGCTTGTGCCATGCATGAACAGGACCCCATAATCCTACCCATGCTAAGCTAGACACTTTAGGCTCAAAAATACAAGGGTAATAACCTCTTAGTCATGCCTGTATTGGAGAGGTATCTAAATCTACAATCCAAACTAGTCCTGCTCATGTTCACAAGTGCAAGGGGAATCACCTCAAGGTATACATGTTTAGTTCATCATCAAGACAATGGGAATCACCTCAAGCCATATAT
>JAJOOR010047294.1:0-13404 GCA_036250505.1 Solanum acaule
AACCAAAGTTTGTGCTTTAGTGCTCACACTTGACCTGCTCATAGTTAATGTTTTCAACAACCATCAAAATTAAGTCATGCTTCTTCAACTGTGGCAAGTCTACCATGAAGTCCATTGTGATACGATGCCACTTCCACTCTAGAATAACCAAAGTTTGTGCTTTAGTGCTCACACTTGACCTGCTCATAGTTAATGTTTTCAACAACCATCAAAATTAAGTCATGCTTCTTCAACTGTGGCAAGTCTACCATGAAGTCCATTGTGATACGATGCCACTTCCACTCTAGAATAACCAAAGTTTGTGCTTTAGTGCTCACACTTGACCTGCTCATAGTTAATGTTTTCAACAACCATCAAAATTAAGTCATGCTTCTTCAACTGTGGCAAGTCTACCATGAAGTCCATTGTGATACGATGCCACTTCCACTCTAGAATAACCAAAGTTTGTGCTTTAGTGCTCACACTTGACCTGCTCATAGTTAATGTTTTCAACAACCATCAAAATTAAGTCATGCTTCTTCAACTGTGGCAAGGCTACCATGAAGTCCATTGTGATACGATGCCACTTCCACTCTAGAATATCCAAAGTTTGTGCTTTAGTGCTCACACTTGACCTGCTCATAGTTAATGTTTTCAACAACCATCAAAATTGAGTCATGCTTCTTCAACTGTGGCAAGTCTACCATGAAGTCCACTGTGATACGATGCCACTTCCATTCTAGAATAACCAAAGTTTGTGCTTTAGTGCTCACACTTGACCTGCTCATAGTTAAAGCAACTAAATACATGCTCTACTCTGAGATTGTTTATCCCTTCTCACTAATACTGTCACGCCCCGAGCCTATATAGAACTCAATACTTGGAACTCAAGGACTCAATGATACTACTCATCTCAAGAATGCTTGACTCATAGGGTTCTTACGGAATTATGGGCATGAACAACTCAACTCAATGACCTTCATGTATAGCATATGGTAGTCCCATAATTAGGAATATAATCTCAAAAGGATTAGGAACTCAATAATCAAGAACTTAGAACTCGAAGATATTACTCCTCGATCAAAGATACTCAATTTATGGAGTTCATGCGGAATTATTGGCATGAACGACTCGACTCAAGGATCTCAATAATAATAAGGACTCATGAATTCACTCTTCTCATTCTCATACTCACTTACTCGAGTCTTGAAATAAATTATAAGTAATTGTAGAAGACTCCTAGCTCGAACAGACTCAGAATGACTCCCTCAAACTTTACTCTTAACTCTACCTTGAATTATGAATTATGAATTTAAGGATCATGATTAGGGTATATAGGATTTCTCAATGATTAGATGAAGTTTAGATAGTTGATGATAAGAAACGGGCGAAGACACAAACTGGGGAGCATGTGCGCGACGCGGAGGAGGATTATTATTTTTGGTCGCGAAAATAAATTTTGGGACAGCGGAGTCCGTATCCTCTCCGCGACATGGAGAGAGGTGCTTGAATGGGTATTGAAATATTGGAACGTCTTCATGACGCGGACCTGGCACATAATTTTGCCCGATCTTTTCTTCCTCTCCCAAACTCGATTCAACTCATACTCACTGCAATTCTAAGGTCAAAATTCATGAATTCTTATAACCTAGAATAGTTTCAGCGAAATCCACACAAGGAACTACTCAAGAACTCAAAACAGCACTCCATTACCACTTAAATTCAAAACATTTTCAAGAACTCAACAATTCAACGTCAAGAATGAATTAATAGGTAAAATATTACATGATTGGCGTGAGGGCAAACAAACTCACTACTATGGAGGCTTAAATACCTGGAAGAACAATGTTCTTGAAGAAACTTGAAGGAGAATCTTGGAAGATGAACCCTAGCCTTAGTGTTTCTTGATGTTTCTTGAGCGTAGAAATTTTGGAGTGAATGAGAGGGTTTGATTATGAAAACTGATTTTTCTACACGTTTAGGGTAACTTAGATGACTTCCTAAGGGTTTTTAGGACTAAAATACCCTTAAATAAATAAATAAAACGAGCTGGAAGTTGAAATAATTTTTCAGCGGGCAGTGAGGTCCGTATTGGCTCCGTAACGCGGACCCATTGCGAACTTACTGCCAGGCTTGCACATATTTATTTAATCAGTTATAACTTTTTACTCAGAGCTCTAATTGAGGCAAAATTTATGGCGTTGAACAGAGGACTCAAAGACCTTTGATTTGATAGGTTATGGGCCACCCAATTCTTTATGTGCTAAAAGATATGGTTGATTGAAGTTGACCCTAAACTTAAGAAAATTGATGGGTGACTTGAACGAATTTCTCTCCAGTTCTTTTTGAAACTCGAGGTGCTACATCTAGTGACCTTAACACCTAAGAAAATTTAAAATTTCTCGATAAAATCTTATTCATAAACGAAGAATGATTCGAGTCTTAGCTCAAAAATTTTGTAGTTACAAATACAATTGATGAATGTCTTGATACATCGTTGTAGTGCTAGGACAAATAGAATATCTCGAATTGTGTACCTCATCAAGTAACAAATGCCTCGACTCATCCATATGGGTACACACAAATGATCACCCTTGTAAATTAAAGTACCCCATTATTATCAATCATGAAGCTAAACTCTTTGTCATAATTCTTTACCAACTCGATCATCTTTGTGGTCGCAAAATCAAATTCTCTAATTAGAGATGTACTTTAAACTCTTGTGATTAGTATAGACGTCACATAGTCCACTATACAAGTCATAATGCCAAATCTTCAGACTCTAAATCATGTGTGAGATAAATATTCTGGTGATTCTTTAGTTGCCTCGAAGCATAGGCTATCATTTTTTTGGTATGTATCAAAATACACTCAAGGCCTATGCGTAAAATATCATAGTACATTATAACCTCACTAAATTAATACTCGATTAATTAATAACCTCTCTAAGATAATATTTTTCTCCGGTCTTGATTTGGATCAATGGAAAATATTACTCATTTCGATGTGTATCTAGTCCTAAAAGTTGTCTTGGAGATATCCTCTTTCTTGATCTTCAACTGATAATACTCATCTCTCAAATCAATCTTAGAAAGCACATCGTATCCTACAATTGCTCAAACAAATCTTTAATAATTGTTCTAAATGGTAAATTTGTTCTAATATGTAAAATAATACACATGCGCATAAAATCAATGTGTTCAGAATTATGCCTTTCCATCTAAAAAAGTGAATATTTGACATTTTACAAGTTTTAAATGCAGCTTTTTTGCTTTAAAGATGTGGTTAATTAGTATGAACGAAAACATTTATTTGCTTATTGTTCGACTGTTGGTAAGTACAAAATATTATTTTCAAAAATATATGTAGATAATCTATTTAAACACTATGGGGTAGGGGTGGGGTAGGAGTGTCACGGTGGGAGCTATAGGGGTGAGGCTGGTAAAAACTATCAGTGTGGTATGTCAGTTATAGAACTTATTATTTTTTCTACCTCAATTTTCCTCATATTTAAAGAAGTTATTTTCCTAAAAAAAAAAGTAAAAATTCACAACTTTCGACCAAACAAACATAAAAAAATTAAAGTGAAAAATGTTTTCCTCCCTACCAAACATACATATAAATTATAGGCATAATACATAAACATGACCCTTAACTTGGCTTCAGCAGATAACTATGCCCTTCAACTTTGAGTCTGCACAAGTAGACATTTAACTTGTATAAAATTGGACAAGTAGACACACGTGTCTTACATGACATAATACACGTAGGATGCCACGTAGGACACATAATTGTGATGTAGGGTGCCATGTAGGATGAATGTGTCTATTTGTTCAATTTTATACAAGTCTAAGTGCCTATTTGTGCACATCCAAAATTAAAGATTATAGTTGTCAGCTAATGGTAAGTTAAGGGTCATGTTTATGTATTATGCCTAAATTATAATAGTGTTTTCCTTTTTGGTTCAGGTGATGATCCTTTTTCTATTTTACAACATATATGAAATGAAATAATTTGAGCATTGAACGTAACTGACCTCATTTTTTAATTATTGTGATATGTAGAGTAGTGCAAAACCACAGAGATATCTCTTGATGCATTTCTATAATTGATATGAGATTATATATAATTCAACAGCAGCATGCATGTTGGGAAAATGACTAATAACTTATCTTTTATATAAAATTGTTGAAGCATGATGACAACACTTGAAAAGTATCAACAATGCAGTTATGCATCTTTGGACCCGATGCTATCCGTTAGTGATACTCAGGTATTGTTTTTCTACTTTATCTTGTATATTTTAGCTATGATTATTTGATAAGCTATATATCTATAAAACTGTTATTATGATCTTACATGCTGACACAATATGATTATAAGATAAATTTCATATATGTTCATATAATTATGCATTTTAATAGAAAAATCATAAAAGTTTACCCTACTTAGGTGGAACTGATTTAGTATTGTATTTACTACGTTTCTTTCAAGATATATATACTGTAGTTAAAAAAAACAATTAAGTTGTTGTAAGTGATTATTTTAAACATTAAGTTGGTTCCACTTTATAGTGATTTTGATTATGTTTAGTGAATACTATTCTAATATTGCATAGAATTAGTTAAGAGATAGTATTTGAGTTTTTTTTTTCCTAAAGCCTAACAAAATACATGGAAAATACGTAAAGATAATTATGCTGGGAAGGTAATTCAAGTACAACATGGTTCCATACGTGACATATTTACACATATAGTGGAACCAAAAGAGCAATTTTCCCTAACATCATTTCCTAAATGTCACGCGCCTGATTCTTTTTTATGGACATGAAAATTCTTTTTTGATATGGGTGGCAGTGAGATTCAATTTTTCTACCTGCTTTGATATTATGTTGAACCGTGTGATTATCTCATTTAAAAATTTAAGCTATTAAAGAGAGTATATTTTTATTAATTAATTGTATTTCTCAACGCTTTTTTCTTTCAACAGATGAACTACAATGAGTATGTGAGGCTAAAAGCTAGAGTTGAGCTCCTTCAACGTTCTCAAAGGTAAGATATTAGTTAGAGCTGTCAATATGGGCTAGGCCCGTTGGGCCAGTCTGGCCTAACCCGTGATTTGATAGGGCTGTGCTATGATTTTTGGAGCCCATTTAAGAAAAGAGCTTTTTAGCCCGGCCTGAATAAGCCTGTCGATTTGTGGGGCTTGAGAAATATGGATAGGGTCGGCCCATGGGTCAAATAAAAATTAATTAAAAAATAAAAATAAAATAGAGTATTAAAAATAAAAGGAGTCTACACTCAAAATCTATTTAAAGTTTGAAATATTACAATTTAAATACAAATTATGTTTATAAAATATGTACTACATAAAATTAAATTTCTAGGGAATTACTACATAGGCCATAGCCTATGGAATATTATCATAGTTTTTGTGTTTTATTATGATCATTGGAAAACAATTAGGTTAATATTTCTATTTAGCTATTTATGTTTTTACTTGAAATCAAACTTATTATATAGATAATTTTATTTGTGTATTTGATTAACAAGTAGTAACACTAGTCGATATTTATGATAATATTTTTAAATTATAATTTAATTAAAAAAAATTATAAAAAATAAACTTTTAAGAAAAGAGGGCTAGCCCGGCAAAGCCTATAGCCCACACACTTGTGGGCTGGACCGACCATTTTCTGGCCCACATAAAAAATGGGCTAGCCCGACCTGACCCGTCAAATTGCAAAGCCTGTATGGGTTAGCCCGGATAGGATGGGTCAACCCATATTGACAACTCTAATATTACTGATGTAATTAAATCACCCTGAAAGTCTATTTGTGAAAAATAATTTTAGTTAGCTTTACATAAGTTTTTGATTTGTGAATATTATTATGGCTTTAATAGAAATATTCTTGGAGAGGATTTGGGCACACTAAACTCGAAAGAACTTGAGCACCAATTGGATGCGTCTTTGAAGAAAATTAGATCAAAGAAGGTATATCCAAATACTTCAACTTAAATATTGTAAGGATTTAATGGCATGTGTCACGCTTATCTATTCTTTAGTCACAACCTGTCCTTAACAATGTGCCATGCGCCGTCGATAGTCATCTTTGTCTTTTTGTGTCTGAGTGGGACCTTTCCTCGTAAATTTTCTTCTTTGAGGCATGATTAGGGGGTGAGATTTTCCTTTTCAATGGTATGGTACCAGAACGATATTTTTCGTACACAAATTTGAAAGCATTTAGCTAGCCTATATCTCCGTTTCCGCTTTTCTTGCTCCACCAATAAACTTCTGTAGCAATAATAGGTCATGTGTTAGCATCTTAGGAAGTCGTGATATGATAAACACAAGCATACACACACATTAGTTTGACTTGATACAAAATTTAAGAAAGAGAAAGACTAATACCTGGTGAGAGGGTCTTTTGGCTTCCTCTAGCTAGGTCATGTGAAGCTTAGCTTGCTTTAGCAGTCATGTGATTTTGAAATTCGTGGTCTAAAATACGTAATAGAAGTTTGCATGGCTAAAAATAATTTCATTAAGAAAAAATATAAAAATGTGTCATTCTTTTTAGAACTGACTACAAAGAAAAGATGGAGGAGTATGATTTTGGTGTAAAGTTCATTTTCCAACAATCAGTTATAATGTGTAAGTGCACACTTTGTCAGATTCAATCTATGCTGGATCAGCTGGCAGACCTTCAAGAAAAGGTACACTACCTTAACATCACAAAATTCATTTATATATCCCATCAAAAGCATATCATAAAAATTATAATATATAAATATATTAGGAGCAAATGCTGGAAGAAGCAAATAAACAACTTAGAAACAAGGTACGTATATATGTGTTAATTAATTAAGTTGTTTCTGTATTTTTAATGAATAATTGTTTGTGATCAGCTGGAAGAAAGTGCAGCTAGAATTCCACTTGGATTGTCATGGGGAAATAATGGAGGACAAACAATGGAATGCAATCGACTCCCTCCACAAACTGCACAACCTTTCTTTCAACCTCTCGGTTTGAATTCTTCATCTCCTCAATTCGGGTACGTAAAACTCCTTCTGTACCATTCCTATTTTATATGATTTAATTTGACTTGACACGGAGTTTAAGAAAGAAAGAAAGAAAGACTTTTGTCTAATATTTATATATGTGTGTGTGTGGCTGTACTAAATGAGTATGTTAAAGTTAAATTATTACATAATATAGAAATGCGTCGTTCTTTTTGAAACTAACTAAAAAGCTGGAAAGTAAGTCATATCAATTGGGACAGAGGAAATAATTGTTTCATATGGAAAGCTCAGGAAGCTTCTCACTATGTCAGTGAGAATCCGTTTCTTTAATGAACTGTGGTTTGGTGAAAATGAATGAGAAAAATCATGCTTTATAGTACAATTTTCCACTGATTAGCAGTGAGAAAAATATTTGTTTTTAGTAGTATGAGGAGAGGATAGTCCGCATAGATAATCCTTAACTTTGTGGATAAATAAACTGTTTTCGATAGATTAATATCGTCTCAAAATAAAAAAATCCGAAGCGTGATTGCAAGAAAAGAATAATATGTATGCTGGAAATATCTATAATACACTCATATTTATTGCTGTCCATGCAGATACAATCCAAATATGGGTGCAAATCATGAGGTTAATGCAGCAACAACTGCTCATAATATTAATGGATTCATTCCAGGGTGGATGCTGTAATGGATTAACATAGTAATTTGTTATCCCTTTTTCTTCTTGCATTGTATGAACTAATATAATATAATTAACCTTGTTTTTGGGGTGGCCACTAATCTGTATTTAGCAACTCATAATTATTGTTGAAGTAGTGATGAGAATAATTCACTCAACTTGTTATAAAAACAACAACTGCCGGCCCCATCTCAACTATGCAAAAACATCTAAATGCTATGTAATTTTTGCATGACATCTTGGAATTGATGATATATATATATATAGGCAATATTTTTGTTTATCATTTAGTCCAAGTTTCATTACATGCAGGGTTAAGATTAGCGATGCTTGTTTTGTGATGTTAACAAATATTATTCAGTGTATAGAATTGTAGCATATCCTTTGAGAATTAATCTATTGTGATTCTCTATATGGACGTGTATACAGAGTTAACCTTGTTGAATTTAATAAATGATTACTTTTGATGTTTCACAAATAACTATACAACAATCATATCGGTTATGCGACTAACATAATTGCAAAAGTGTTGTGCAAATATTGAAAGAATGTATATGAGAACAATTAATTAAATAATCATAGTAGAAAAAAGATAAAATAATGAAAAATAGAGTTCACTGAATTCACAGTGTCATGTTATTAAGGAAATTATTTCCCTCAAGCATTCCAAGTTATGGAATATATCCACACACGATAGAACAATTTATTTCAGCAAAATAGCGCTAATCCAAATTTTGAAAAACTTCTAAAAACATTTATAATTCATATCATTACTTTTTAAAACATAAATATCTCATATAATGATTATTCTCATAAACATAAAATTTATCATTACTTCAAATGAATTCCTACTTTACCATTTACATTCACCAAATTCATTATTTTTCATCAAATTTATTAACCAACAAAATTTATTACTACACCATTCAAATGAACTAATTACCCACTCCAATTAACCTCTTTCGAGCATCAACCGGAGATCGAAAGTAGGAATTAAGTTTGCAACCTTAATCCTTAAGTTAACCCCATGGTAATTAAACCAAATTCATGTATGAACAACAACTAAACATAGCATAGTACAATACCCACTATATTAAATCAAAATCCGGCCTCATTGAGCACCCCTAGATCTTGGGATTTTAGCTACCCATCACAAAAAGTAAAGAGATTATACCTTCTATGAAAGTAGCCATGGGTTACTTAAAATCAATCAATTACAAGTAAACCCACTTTGGATTCAACTTCAACTTATCAAATTCAAACTTCAAGTTGTAAAACCCCAAAAGCTAGAAAAGTGTTCTTCAAAGGTAAAGTGTTCTAAACTCTCTCAACTGTTCTCTCCAAAAAGAACTTTCGAAACTCAAAACGTAACTTAAAAAATCTGTATCCTTTGAGCTATTTATACTTTCCCAAAATCCATTTTGCGACTGAATCAGTGACATTAGTTGGGGTCTCCAAAGCTGTTCGGTGAATCACCCTTCTCCCCTCAGCTCACCTTATAATGCTCTAGGCTTCATGTGTTTGAACCTCAGTTGGTGAACTCGATTGAGTCAACCTTTCACCTTTGATGAATTGTCGATTACCACCTTCGTTCACCTTTTGAGCATTCAATATTTGCTTTGCACTCTATCGCTTTGGGCGATTTGCGTGAGGATCGTCGTTCTCATTCGGCGCATCACCATCTCTACTGGAGTCCGCCGACCATCTTTGATAGACAAAAGTGCTATGCACTACTAATTTGGCTGAGGTCGTGCTCAGTTGGCGATACTCCCTTCTTGTTAGGCCATCAACAATGTTTATTTTGTACTTCTTTTTGTATTTTTGGTCATTCTTTCAAACATCAGTATGTGCCTTGTCCAATTGCCTTTAGCTGCAAATAATCAACATTCTATTAGAATAGGACAAAATTAGGCATTCATGAGGACATTAATAATTGAGCTAAATGAACCTTAAATGAGTACAAATCTAGCACTTATCATGTTGGTCCTTACAAAATTGTAAGACGATAAGGTGGCTTATGAGCTGGATTTACCTACAAAATTGGCATCAGCTCATGAAGTGTTTCATATGTGCTTATTGAAGAAACGTATTGGTGATGATCCGACTTCAGTTGTGCCTTTAGAGATTATTGGTGTGAGATATTCTTTTACGAAGAGGTCCTAGTTGAAATTCATTCCTATCACATTTTTAAATTGAGAAACAAGGAAGTCACTTAAGTGAAAGTCCTTTAGAGGAATCAGTTAGCTAAGGGAGCTATTTGGGAAGCAGAATTATATATGATAGCCAAGTACCCCCTACATCTTTCTGTCCAGTTTAGTTACAGTGTGAGCTAATAGTTCCTCCTTAGCAATTCCATTCAACTCTATATCTTTCGGTTATTTCCCATGTCTTAGTCTTCCTGCATGTTTATGAAACTAGATCAGTCACCATGTATCAGTCCGAAGTTAGTCACTCCAATTATCAATGTTTGGTTTCCAGTATTGAGATTACATTCCTTTCCCCACTCTTTACAAGTTAGTTAGGCTTTTTTCTAGGATGAATGTTCCCTAGGGATGATATTGTAACTCCCCAAAAGTTCTAAAGTTCAGATCATGGGAGTTCAGAAATTTAAGTCTGCAAAAAAGTTGGGTTTTACGGACTCAATCTACGAGCCGTAGAAGGAACCACGGACCGTATATAGGACCCGTATATCAACTTAAGAAAGCAAGGATTTTAGCCTAAGTTTGACGGAAGATGTTTATGGGTCGTAAAATGGACTACATATAAGGTCCCATGAAACAAACTCCTGGAACTTCGATTTAGCCTGACATTTATGCTCATTGTTTATGGTCCATATGTGAAAGTACATACCATAGACATGTCTCATAAATGGAACTTCAGAGACTAAAAAATGGCATGATTTCCACGAGAGGTATCTACGACCCATAGATCAATCCACGGACCGTAGATGGTCTCATGAAAGTTGTCGATGTTGATTTTCTTTCAAGGTTATTTTGGTATTTTTCCACTCTTTTAGTTTCTATACTATGTTGTTTTAGCCTATATTAAGTGAGATTAATGGAATTTCTTTACCTAACCCTCCTCATTCACGCCTAATACCCAAAAATAAAATTCATTACGCTCAAGTTTCCTCTTAAGCAAGAACTAGGGTTCTTCAACTTCAAGCTCCAGTTCAAGAAATCAAGCTAGGGCTTCCATTTCAGGTATGTGGAATATCATCAATGGGTATCCTTTCACTCATTGAGTCCTTAAGTAAATCTAATATTTCACTTAATGATTTCTACAAAAATTAGGGTTCTCATGTAAAGTATGATTTTTCATTATCTAATTTATCATTCTTCTTCATGAATAGTTTAATTATGTGATTTCATATCTAAATTCAATACTTGTAAATAGTATTTTTTATGTACCTTCAATATATAGATATTTCATGTCTCAGAACTATGTTAGATTAGGTTGTTTGACTCAAATTATAAGTTTCCTATGATTATAGCGATGCTTTCACATAAAGTGTCTATCAATTATTATCAGAATTCATGATCTATTCATATTATTAGTTTTATCAGAATCTGTAACACCTCAGATTCGAAAGAGGGCAACATAGATGATTTTCACAGATTACAGGTGCCAGCCATGGCCCGTGGGTAGAACCACAGACCGTAGGCCTAGTCCGTGGATGGGCACCCAAATCTATCCAGAGGTCCAGGAACCATGGCTTGACCAATGAATCGTCGGTCAGACCACGGTCCGTGGTCCAAGACCCAAATTCCAACCTTCTGATCCCAAACGTCGGACCACCAGGACAGACCGTCGGTCAGACCATGGTCGTGGGTCAGGGTCGGCAGTTGAGTTTTTGGGGGTAGTTAGGTCTTTTTCTAATTATTTTATATTGATACTATGTCGTTTTGCCTATGTCTAGGACCCCTATATAAAGGATTTCAACCCCCAAATTAGTTCATTCAAGCCATTCTCTCAAATTCACCAAAAGAAACCCAAAGTTCTTCCTCTCCAAATATTTCTCTCTTTAGAAGTTGAAGAATAAAAGTGAAGCTAGAATCAAGGTCAAGTCTCCATTCCTCAAGCATTTGTGGGCTTTAATATCAAGGTATGATGACTTTTCATCCATGGAGTCCCTAAGATTCCCCAATTTGAGTTAGGGTTTTCTTCTAAAGTTGTGGGTATTGATGAATGTTGATCCAATTGATTGGGTTATGATTGTTTATGATTGAATTGATAGGATTACAAGTTTTTAGGATGAATTTATATGTACCCATGCTTAACCCATATTTCTAAGTTTAAATTGATGTAAGTGGGTTTGATGTCATGAAAGGAGAATTGTGGGTTTAGATGTATCCTTATAGGATTAATGAATTATGATTAGAATTGCTTTGAGATTGAGGCTTATGAGATGATATGATATTGATTGCTTTGAGAGTGAAGCATATATGATGATTTTGATATGTAATGCTTTGAGAGTAAAGCTTATGTTATGAATTATTGCTTATTGATGTAATTGTTGTGGAAGGGACAGTTCCCACATGAATTGCTTATGTATGTATGTGAAAGTCTTTCTCACATTGAATGATTCTAGGTTGAAAGGATTGCTCACCTAAAATGAATCTAAGCTAAAGACTAAGAAATTGATGAGGCTAGAGGCGATTACCCTTGTCCTCTAAATGAGATGGATATGAGGCGATTACCCATATCCCTTAGAATAGAATAAGAGGTTATTACCCTTATTCCTTGAAGTTGAACAAGAGGCGACTACCCACATTCTTAAGATATGAATTGGACAAGAGGCAAGTACCCATGATCCTTATAGAAAGACAGGGGGCGAATACCCATGTCACATGATGTTGGACTAGAGGCGAGTACCTATGATCCAAATGTTAAGAAGGACTAGAGGCGACTACCCATGTTCCTTTATAGTAAGGCAAGAGGCAATTCCCCATGTCTATAAAAGATAAGCTAGACTATGTTATGATAAGTGATGAACTTGGATTGTGGCTTGAGTTGTCTTTCATGATGAGTAAGGATGATTTGAGGTTACTTCAAGAAGTATTCCTTTTATGATGAAATGATTTATTATGTGCATTGATTATGATTTTATGACTTATAATGTCTAACTCTTATGTTTATGTTGATGTTTATGCAAGCTACCATATTTTGTACATTTTTGTACTAACACATACTCTTCCCTACATTTCTTATCCAAATATAGGGTCCGGCATTTCCAACTCTCATCCCCATGGCTAGGATCTATAGTAGAGGCAAGGTTGAAGATTGGTGAGTCCTCATAGCATTCAAGGATGTGACCACTACTTTTCTTATGTTCTTTTCATTTTAGTATTGAACCTTATTGTATGGGATGTGTACCAAGATATCCATGTTTTATATGGTTTGAGACAAGTGTATTAGGTTTCCGCTTCGCTTTATAAAGACTTTGATTGTGTTGAAAATGTTTTAAATTTCCGCTCATTTCTATTATCTTATGTTATGAAAGCTAAGTGGCTT
Source organism: Solanum acaule (assembly GCA_036250505.1). Taxonomy (NCBI): domain Eukaryota; kingdom Viridiplantae; phylum Streptophyta; class Magnoliopsida; order Solanales; family Solanaceae; genus Solanum; species Solanum acaule. The sequence continues at coordinate 13,195 of JAJOOR010047294.1, forward strand.
ATATGAGGCCTCTCGGGGTCTTGTATGCCATGTTACATCTAGGGTGTACACCTGGGTCGTGACAGCTTTATTCAATATTATCAGATTAGTAATATTATCAAATTATCAGCATGTTTTCTAGGGACAATAATGGGGCGGGGCGGGTTCAAGGCTATGTAGGGTGGGGCAGTTTTAAGGTTATGCGGGGGGGGGGGGGTGAGGGATGAAGGG
>JAJOOR010047296.1:0-13780 GCA_036250505.1 Solanum acaule
AGAGGCAATAAAATTATCATCACTGATTGCTTATAGTATTAGTGACAAAAACTAAGGTCACAATTAAATATAAAATTTTGTGGCTAAAGCTTATAATATTTAATGACGAACTTTAATTTGTCTCTATTTCAACAATTTTTTTTTGTGACAAAGCCTTTTTGTGTCCAAAATTTTAACTAATTTTAAGACAAATAATAGTTTGTCACAAATTGGATACATTATTAGTGACAAAATAATTTGTCACTGATAAATTAAAATTTGTCGCTAATGGTACTTAATAAATGGCGCCAAATTATATTTTGGTGGGAAACTCAACAGGACGAAATTTTGCTACAAAATTTTATGTTTCGTCGTTAAGAGTGTGTGGTTCATTGATTTTAATACGAAATGTAATTTTTGTCACAAAAAGTGAATAATTAGTGACGAATTATCTATCGTACCTAAAAATTTTGTAGCTAAATATCATGTTTGTTGTAGTGATCGGTGTAGAAGTCAACGTCCATTTTAGCCCCTGAAATGCTTACAGACATGCATCGTCAAACTCAAATTTCATCTCCTTTTCGAGAAACTTGCACAATGGGTGTCTAATTTTAAAGAAAATTTGATAAATCTCCTATAGAAACTAGCATGACCTAGAAAACTTATAACATCTTTCATGGAGATGGGTGGTGGCAACTTTTCAATCACCTCGACCTTTGCTCTTCAACCTCAATACCTTTTTACGAATTTTGGTGGCCCATAACTATGCCCTCATTCACCATGAAGTGACACTTCTTCTAGTTTAGAACAAGATTGCATACTTCACAATGTTTCAGAACATCATACAAATGTTCCAAGCAATCATCAAACAAGTCACCAACCACAGAAAAATCATCCATAAATACCTCTTAGTGTCTTCCACCATATCCGTCAATATAGACATCATGCAACATTGAAAAGTCACTGGTGCATTACACAGCAGAATGGCATCCTCTTGAAAGAAAACGTCACATGAGGAACAGTACTAAAAATCTGCTTAAAAACCACCGACAGAAAAGCGACGGATGGTGTCACTGTAAAAAGCGACACCATTTGCCACACTATCCATCGCTTTTCAATAAAAAAAATTATTTTTAAAAATTATTTTACAGAAAGCGACGGACAGCATTCTTTAGTCCGTGATTTATTTTGCGAATTTTTGCGCCAAATATATATATAATTAATAATTAATTATTTAATATAGGTAGAGACGTTGTCTGTAGCTTCTTATTAAAAATAATTATATATAAATTAAAGAATAACCAAGCCATCCATCGTTTTTAATTAATTTGAATTTATTATTTTTTTTCTAAAAAAGCGACGGACAACATCATTATGTTTGTTGCATATTGGTCAAAATATATGGTCAAATATTTTTTAAAAGCGATGGATAGTTGTAACGACCCAGAAAATGAATAGGTGAAACTAGAGCCTAACGAGTTTTTTTTTGAGTAGATGTGAGGTTTGAGGTTGTAAATTTTTGTCCTAAGCTTTGGATGGGGGGTTTAGGGATTAAACAGCAAGGTACAACTCCCCAAGGACCAACCAAGGGGTCCTTGAGGAGGACCCTAAAGGCTAACCCCCAAAGCTGCCCAAGAACCAAAAAGTTGTCAAAAAATGAGGACCTATGGATGGAACCTACGCCCCGTAGGACTTAATCCGTAGGTCAAGGACCCAAGATGAAATGTTGCAGACCCGACCCATGGACCTGCAGGACGGGGCGTCACCCCACCTACGGTACGTAGGTCAAGAGGGCATCAATGACACCTGCTTTCTGTCCAAATTCGGCCAAGTGTGGGGTTAGTTTAGTAAATACCTTTTTAAGTTAGTTAGTTGGGGGATGGTTATTATTGATTTATTTATGTATTTTAATGCTTTTCAATTCATTATTTCAAAACACCAAATTATAAACCTTCCCTCCCCTCCAAATGTTCTCTCTCTAGAAACCTCCATTAGAGATGAAGGAGTCAAGCTTTCAAGGTCAAGTTTTCCACTTTCTCAAGAAATTTTCGTGGATTTTCTTCCCTAATGGTATGGTAGTCTTCATCCTTGACTTAGTTTCTTTCAAGGAGCCAATTCAAAAGTGATTCCAAGTCTCCAAAGTTCCCCAAAAACACTAGTTTTCAATCTATGCATGGGTTCAATTCCAAAATGATCTTAAAAGCTTTTATATGATGATTTATGAATAGAATGTTGAATTAATGATGAATTAAGATAATTTCTTCTATGAACCCATGTTTTCCCCCAAAATCCTAAGTTGTGATTTGTGATTGGGAATTGATTGATTATGAAAGTATGATGAATTGTTATGCTTATATTGAATTAGGTATTGAATCGTGTTAATTTCCTTATCTATTGTAGTATCTTAGATTTATTGGGTGATATTGATTCATAGCCTTGGAAGGCAAGTTCATGAAGGATCTATATATGATTATGATGTGAAGTGTATGTGTGTGATCTCAATGAAAATGCTATCATCATATTTAGAATGTAATTGTGTTATTATTGAAAGGATATTCTCAATTAACACTCATGAATGATGATGAAAGAATGTGAAGGGTGTCTTCTATGTAGTGTATATCTTGAATTGGTAGGCTTATGCATCCTTTTCTTGTATAAATGAAAGTAATGTGATGATGTATCTTGAATTTGTAGGCTTAGGCATCCTCTTCTTGTGTTATGAATGTGTCTTGGCTTAATGAACTTGAATCGAGACCTAATGTTGGTAACCCAAGCTTGATGAGTCTATGACCTATTCTAATGGTGTATCTTAGATCGGTAGGCTAATGGCACCCTTCCATGCATGTTAATGAACCTTGGGATTGGTAGGCTTATGGAACCCTTCCATAAATGATAATAATGAACCTTGGGATCGGTAGGCTTATGGCACCCTTCCATGAATAAGGTTAATGGACTTTAGGATCGGTAGGCTTATGGCACTCTTCCATGAATGTTAATGATGAACCTTGAACCGGTAGGACAATGGAACCCTTTCAAGAGGAGTTAATGAGCTTTCTTAACTAATGTACCTTGAATCAGTAGGCTTATAGCACCCTTTCGTGTGTTAACTAATGTACCTTGAATCAGTAGGCTTAAGGCACCCTTTCATGTGTTAATGAATATATTTTGGGTCAGTAGGCCAATGGCACCCTCTCATGTGTAATAATGATAAAGTAATGAACTACTCTATAGGAATTAAGGCTAAGCACCGAGTGGATATGGTAAGATGGAAACTCTCCCAATGTTAGGCCGGGTTCCATTGAACATATTCATATCCCATAACTATGTGCCCACATAGGTCTAGTTAGTGGATCAACCTAAGCTACATGTTACCAATCCTACCTTAGGCAAGTAGATGACCTTTGTATGGTGTGGGGCATTATGACACTGGATTCCATGGTTAGCTCTCATGGTCTATGTCGGTTAATGCTTATTCCCATCATGTGAGATGTGCATTATGGTTTCTTGAGAAGTTCTATGAAGTGTGGGTGGTAGTATGGGATGCCATCCATGCATTGCACGAGTAGGCTTTGAGAGGGTCATAGTGAGTTCTCTAAGGTCTTAATGACTAATGAATGAAAGTGCTCTAAATGAAGCTAATAAAGAATGTTGACTTATATGGTTAATGAAATGATGCATGCTATACTTAGAGTGTATTATGAGTTACTTCCTTGTTATGACTTATGAAATTTTTATATCTCTTATGTATGAGTATGGACAAATGATGAAAAGGAAGAATGGTAAGTTCACCTTTGGTGGCCTTAATGTTGTACTTAGTGTGGATGGTGGTATGGGACGTTATTCATACATTGCACAAAGTATTGGCTTGGGGTTACTTAAGGTGAAAGCTTAATGTTAAGGAATGGCTTATATGTTGATTATGTTCTAATGTGATGAAATGACTTGTATGTTTGTTATGTATATATTATGCCTCTCATACTCATGTTCATGAAATTTTTCTCAAATTGGCATAAAAGCATGACTTTCAAATAAAATGTCCTTTCTAAGCATGGTTTTTGCATGGCTATCATACTTAGTACTTTATGTGCCCATATTTCTCCATTTTTACCAAAGTGTAGGGTATGGATATTTGATGTCCTATACTTTGGAAGATGGGTTTCTAAGGAGCTTGGAGTTGAAGATATGGTGAGTCCTCATAGTTCGAGGACAAACCCACTAGTTCCCTTATGTCTTTTATTTAAGTTTAGAGCTTTTGTATGGGCTTAGTCCCAAAGTTTATTCAAAGTATTGTAGATGGTTTGAGACAAAGTATAGAAAGTCTTCCACTTGTTTTTTATGAAAAAATGACTTCGATTGTAAAAGAAAAATTTTAAATTCTGTTTTATTTTCCTATGTTCTTATGTTCAAGAAATCTATGAGGCTTGTATGAGACCCCTTCGGGGTCGAGTACGCCTTGGCACATCTAAGGGGTAGCCTTGGGTCGTGACAACATTGTATCTTAGTCCATTGCTTTTTGGTCAACTATTTAAAAGAAAAGCGATGGAGAAAGAGACATTGTCCGTCACTTTTTATAAAAATATCTAAAAACCAGACGCGAATATTTCCCCATTTTCCTTCTCCTCCTTCTCTCTAAGATCTAAAACACAGTGGCCAATTCCGTCGCCATCTTTTTTGCCGATGCCGCCACTGCTTCAACCTCCACTGTTGCCACCGTCGTTGTTGACATCTCCTCTCTCCATTGTCTCTTTATCCTTTAATTTAAGGTTAGGGTTTTATCAAATTAGTTGAAGTATGATAGAATTTATTATTGTGTTAATGGCTGAATGTTGTTTTACAAAACTTATAGTGAATTAGAAAATTAAAGGTTTTGTGGACATGCTCGTTATAAGAGGGCTCCTGATGGAAAGATGGTCCCAGTTAAGGTGATCATTATCTACCTCTTATTCCTAGGGTAAAGAGTTTGTATGTGTCAATGAGGTCTACTCTACATATGAGATAGCATCGTGAATATAGAAGGTCGTCGGGTGTCTTGTCTGATCCATCTGATGGTGAAGCATGGAAGCATTTCGATAACGTATATCCTGATTTTGCTAGTGAACCATCAAATGTTAGATTGGGGTTGTGTGCAGATGGCTTCACACCATTCTCTAATGTCGCTTCGCCTTATTCTTGCTGACCTGTATTTCTTACTCCGTATAATCTTCCTCCTGAAATGTGCATGACAAGTCCGTACATCTTTCTAAGTTGTGTTATTCCAGGTCCCCGTAATAAAAAATGTTTGATTGATGTCTATTTGCACCAGTGATAGATGAGCTCAAACAATTATAGTTTGAAGGCGTTTTGACTTATCATATATCAACTAAGTAATATTTTGTTTTGTGTGCTTCTTTAATGTGGTCTATTAAAAATTTTCAAGTATACGGGATATTATCTGGTTGGATGATAGCTAGAAAGCTAGAATTTCCGTATTGATGGAAAATAGTAAAGCATTCACTTTAAAGCATGACAGAAAAGATACATGGTTTGATTGTCATCGTCAGTTCTTGCCAATGGACCATGAGTTTAGAAAGATGAAAAATGCATTCAGGGAAAATAAGATTGAAAGTGACCCCCCACCTCCATTACTCATAGGGCATCAAATTTGGGAATGAGTTTCTCAATTACCTAAAGTTACAGAAGATTCACCCTCTAAACTTCCTGGATATTGTGTTGAACATGATTGGACCAAACAAAGCATATTTTGGGAGTTGGCGTATTGGAAGGACAATCTGCTACGACATAATATTGATGTGATGCACGTTGAAAAAAATTTATTTTAACAAATTGTTTAACAGAGTGATGGATGTTAAGGGGAAGACAAAAGATAATCCAAAATCTAAAATGAACATAAAGGAATATTGCAGGAGAAGAGAGTTGTGGTTACATGAATAACAAAATTGTAAAATAGTTAAGCCCAAAGCCAGTTTTTCATTCACATTGGATGAGAAACAAGAAATTTATGAGTGGGTTAATAATTTGAGGATGTCGGAGGGCTATGCTTCGAATTTAGGAAAGCGAGCAGATATGAATGAAGGAAAATTGATAGGTATGAAAAGTCATGATTGTCATGTATTCATAGAAACTTTAATTCCTATTGCTTTTATCCATCTACCCGAAAGAATATGGAAACCAATCACAGAGGTAAGTCTTTTCTTTAAAGATATGTGTTCTGGAAAGTTGTTGGAAAGTAGTTTAGACCGATGGAGGAAAATATTTCTATTATTACTACTAAGTTGGAGAAGATCTTTCTATGTGGTTTCTTTGATGTGATGGAGCATCTTCCAGTTCACCTTGTACAAGAGGCCCGCCTCGGAGGTCCAGTTCAAACAAGATGGATGTATCCATTTGAAAGGTAACATTGAAATATTCACTAAGTTATATATATTCACTAAGTTTTTTTTCTTTATTAATATATATAGATATATTATTGTAGAAAAATTGGCAGTTCCAAGTAAACAATAAGAAAAGGGGAAAGATCGAAGGATCATTTGTCCAAGGTCATATTAGGAGAGAAACGGGTGTTTTTTATTCTTATTACTTTGGGAATGATGCGTCATGTAGGAGAAACAGTCCGAATCGCAATGATGAAGGGTATATTGATCCTTTATTTCCACCAATATAAATTTTAAATCAAATTGGACGAGGATCTAAAAAATGTTGAAAGTGAAGTTTCACTATTTGGCAATGCAAGTGACACATATTTTTCTTAATGTTCCGGGGGTTCAACCATATCTCAAGAAAGATTTATAAATAAGTTATCAAATTACATACTAATAAGTGTTCATTAACTAACAAAATATTTGAATGTACAATGATCAGCTTGTTCAAAAACACATGGGGTAATGAAGCCATCTATATAGAATTTTCAAAATGGCTAACAGAATATGTAAGTGTGCAAGCTTACATTGAATCAATAAGTATTTAATAATTTCTTCATGTTATACAAAAATATATTATTTTAAATAACAATATATAGGTTTGCGATGAATACACAAATGTCGAACATCTACAATTAGTGATAGAAGTTGCACTTGGACCTGAATCTCAAATTTATACAATAAATAAGTATTGTGTCTATAGTTTTAAGTATCAAACTAAAGAAGTTTCTAGGAATAAGAAAAAAAAATAATAGCGGTGTCTGCATACTAGGTGATGTTGATGGTACTGGCCAAACTATTGAATATTATGGTGTCATTTGTGAGATTATTGAAGTAATATATTCAGGTTTGCCGATCGTATTATTTCGGTGTAAGTTGTTCGACCCATCATATAGAGGCACAAATGTGGACCAACAACATAATATAATTGAAGTTAAGCACACCAGAAAATACAGATTTTTTTATCACTGCACATAATGCTAAACAAGTGTATTACGCTCCATATCCATTGCGTAGAAACAAAACTGATTGGTGGGTTGTTATAAAGACTAAACCTCTGGGAAGAATAAAAATTGACAATGTCTTAGATGTGGCGTACCAAAATGAGGTCGCAAATTGTTCAGCAACAAGTTGATGTTGAATTGGAAACAACACTAGAACATCCTCAACACATATTAGAAGAAGTATCTGATGATGACATAATGATAAATGTTGAGGAAGAAATAAATGAAGATGAGGAGAATGATTAATTTGATGACGAATAATATGACAATTAAAATGAAACAACTGAGGAGGAAGAATGGGAGAATGATGGAAGTGAAACAAGCGAGGAAGAAGTAGAATGATAGATTGTATAGATAGTATGTAAGTTATTTATTTTGCTAATACTAATTTTATTTTATTTATGATTTTTATATATTATCCTTATAAATTTGCATATAGATGTCATCAGGGGGTGAGGGTGAAAAATCTCGTGAGCATCTAGGAGTTTGCCAGCATAATAAGATTAAGAAGAAGAAGGTTAGGAGACCCATAGATCATGAGGATATTCTGGGATTTCTTTCTTCTGCACCGAAGTGCATTACTTATGATAGCCATTTATTGGTTGTTCCGTTTGGTACGGTGGATCCTCAAGCATATTATCCTAATTACCGTCGACTAGCCGGTGCTTCTTCTACTTCACTGTCATTGCCTCCATGACGCTATGAGGACCTACCTTTAGAAGATATTCATCGAGCATGACCCTCATCAACAGGTAGGTTATCGACTGGTCGTACTTTCATCTTCCTCTCCATCTCCCAGAGGTACATCTCCTCAGGTATTGCCATGAGGATTAGAGATTCTAGTACTGAGCAGTCAGATGATGTAGATGGTACACCTCCATTGACACAAATTATGTGCAACTTGGTGTATCACCTACCCCTACACCTACACCAGATGAGATGTTTGCTCTAGCACCGGGACAGAGGGATAGGATTGGCAGAGTCATGATTGAGCCGGATGGATCATCGTAAGTTTGTTTTGTTATCTATTTGTTACTTTATTTTCCTTATTGGAGCATATTTAATATATTCATCAAGAACTAACAGGTTTATTAGGCGTTTTGCAGGTGGCATCCAACAAAAGATATTGCTCGGGCTTTAAAAGACTGTGTGAGAAGGTTGTTTACAAAGGCTTATCACTCATGGAGTAAGATCCCAAATAGTATACGTCAGGCGATGTTTAATAAATTTATGGTAAATAATTTTAGTTAAGTTTAATAATTTTAGTATACTTTACCTTTTTTAATTATCTAACGTTATTCATTTTTTTAAGACTATGTGTACTTGGGAATCGAGGTACAATATGGTCATTACGACCACATTTGAGAGAACGGCATCCACGAGGATTTCTAGCTCGCTAAAGAAAGCTTGGGATACTGATCAGTGTCCAAATTGGATGTTGCCTCATGTTTTTGATGAAATACGCCGGTATTGGAACACAAATAAGTTCAAGGCGATTTCCAATCAAGCCAAAAAGGCTAGAGGCAATCTTAAGGGTGGTTCATTGCACACCGGAGGTGCAAAGAGCGTTGGAACAATTAAAAGAGAGATAGTAAGTTCTAATTCAAACATTTAAATAAATAATTAGTTGATTAATATCGTAATAAATTTTATTTTTTTTATAGGAAAAAGAAATGGGGTGCCCTCCCCTTGAACCGGAGGTTATCATGAAGACTCATGTGAAGAAGAAAGAAATGAGTCAGATGTGGATGTGTGGGTGGAGGAAAGGGCCGAACGAACTTTTGTAAGTTATTTAATTAATATGAATAGTGATATATATATATATATATATATATATATTGATGCTAATAATTATTTTTAACATACAGGAGGAGTTTCATAAGTACGTGAATGAGAATCTAGATAGTTCGGTCCAAATGACACCTGAAGTGTCCACTCAAATTGGACAAAAAAAGTGGTGGGGGACACACAAGGGTAGAGTCTATGGTCAAGGCTCTCAAAATAATATACGACGACTCCTGTCAGGCTTAGAAGATATTAGATCGTCACGTCAAGCCGAGGCACTTAATGGTGTTTAGATTGTTGCTATGTAGGCAGCATTGGAAGAGTCTGAGCAACGAAGATTAGCTGAACAATAAAGCATGAGTATGACCGTTCAACAAATTAAAGAACAAGTGTTGAACCTCGCTCGTTGACCTACATCTACATCGTCCCCTGTCGAGGGAACCGATGACGACAGTGAGGAGGAGGATGATTATGTACATCGCACTCCCTAGTTTAGGTTGTCTGTTAATATTATGAACTTTTTTGTAATTTTGAAACAAATTTTATAAGACTTTTATAAGTCTTTAAATTGTGAGTTAGATATTTTTGAATGTTACTTTAAGTTTTTGTTTTATATTTTGTGTAGATTCTTTATAATATTGTGTTTGATTGTGGATGAATTGAAATACTTTTTCAGGTGGGCAGTAGAAATTGTTGTTTCTGCTCTCAAAAAGGTTGTAGAGAAAGCGTCGGATAGAGTGGTTTTGTCCGTTGCTTTTCTGTTTTTTTTTTTAAAAAAATCGAGAAAAGTGACTGACAGGGTCCTTTAGTCCGTCGCTTTTATGGATTTTTTTAAAAATAAAATCCAGAAAAGCTTCGGATAGAGTCACATTGTCCGTTTCTTTTAGAGATTCTAAAAAAAATAAAAATTAAGAAAGGCGATAGACTTTGTCTCTTTATGTAAACTGAAAAATCGACGGACGGCATCACATTATACAAAAAAAATTAGTAAGATATGCAGTCCGTCGCTTTCAAAAAATTGTCGAGCAAAAAAGCGGCAAACTTGATTGCGTAGCTTTTCCGTCATTTTTTACCAAAAAAGTGATGCAGTCCGTCGCTTTTTGCCGTCGTTGTTTTGGCAGTTTTTTAGTAGTGGAAAAGTGAAAGTAATCTTCTCTTGGTCTTCTAGAGCTATAGAGATCTGATTGTAGCTCGAATACCCATTTAGAAAACAGTACCAACCCTTTCCAGCAAGACGATCTAACATTTTGTCCATGAATGACATTGGGAAGTGATTTTTTTTTGTCCATGCATTCAACTTGTCGTAATCCATGTAGTAAGAGGCCTCATCAAGACAAGCTCATTCTTGTAATGGGAACCAGAGTGATTCCTCTCTTCTTTGGCACACATTGAACCGAACACACCAAATTCCTATCAGTGATTTGATAGACTACCCCAACATCTAACCATTTGATAATCTCCTTCTTCACAACTTCCTGCATAGATGGATTCAATCTTCTCTAGAGCTCAAAATCTAGTTTACTATTTGGCATAAGTTGGATCTTGTGAGAACATATACCAATGTAATGCCAATAATTTTAGCAATAGTCCATTGTATCGCCCTTTTGAACCACTTACGCACCGATTTCAATGCCTCTACTTGTCTTTCATTTAAATCAGCAGCAATAAAGACCGGAAAAGTACTATTTTGCCCTAAGAACACACATCGCAAATGAAATGGTACAACCTTTACCTCCAACTTTGAAAGCTCATCAAATGATGGTTTTGCAAGCGGAGTTTCTCGATTCTTAGGATCAAGATCCAGCTTCTCTGGTGAGCGACAAGTGTAATCCGCCCTATCAAGTGCATCAACTAATTTATTATACTCGTCAATGCATTCTCCATAGAAATTCATGATCATGGCAGCTAGTGCTTCCACATTTAATCTGTCCTCAATAGATACCACTGGTTTCTTCTCAATAGTATAATTGACAATAGATACCGATTTAAGATCACTTTGATTCTTCATTGATCTATATATATTAAATGTCACCTCTTCATAGTTTAAACTAAACTTCATCTACCCTCTTTCCATATCAAGTAAATCATAGTAGCAATGAATGGTCTCCCCAGGATGATAGTCACTTCAAAGTCAACCTCAGTCTAATGTTACAAAATCCACTGAAAATATGAATGCATCAACTTTAACCAAAACATCCTGTAGTACCTCAATTGCTTTCTTCACACTCCGATAAGCCATAAGTAGCCGCATTGCAGTTGGTTTAGGGACTCCCAGCCCAACTTCTTGAACATAGACAACGACATCAGATTTACGCAAGTACCCAAGGTACAGAGGGACTTAGGAAAGTGTAACATACCAATGATACATGGGATAGTAAAAGCTCCAAGATCCTCCTTCTTTAGCACTAATGATCTAGTAGAAATGACATTACAATGTTGCAACTTATCATCATCTTCATAACTTACAACCCTCTTTTTGGTCACAAGATCCTTCGTGAATTTGGATACTTCAGCATCTGTTCTAATGCTTCAATCAAAGGAACATTTACTGATAAGTGCTTCAACATGGATATAAACTTGTGATACTTTCCTTCTTTAGTCTTCTTGGCCAACCTTTGTGGGAAATGAGGTGAAGGTCTTGGCATTGGAATGATATTTTGAGTGACTTCAGCTTCCTTCTCATTCTGATCCTTTTGTTGTTCCACTACTTCAACTTCATCCTCCTGTAGCTCTTTTTCCCTTCCCACACCATCCAACATAGGAGGGTCAATAGTCTGTTTTCCACCCCTAGTAGTAACCATCATGTAGTGTCCCTCATTCTTTGGATTTTGAATAGTATTGCTTGAAAGTGATCCTTGTTGGCGCGGATTCGTACTTGAAGATAATTGGCTCAGTTGCTGCTCAATATTTCTAATCGATATTGTATGGGAATCTACCTTTTTCCCAATGCTCGATAAGACAATACACATCTCTTTCACATGTTCATCAGTTGATTCAAACTTTTTCATCATCTTAGCCATCATATCCTCAATGCGATTCAAACTTGAACCTCCATCCTGATTCCTTGTTGTAGCTATTGTCACGGTTATAGTTCCCTACATGATTGTAATTCCCTTCATGATTTTAGTTACTAAAGTTCCAATCTATATTTCCTTTACCTTGACGCCAATGATACTGCTGATTTGATCCTTAGGCGTTAGTCCGGAAACACCGCATTTGATCATTCACAAAATTCACATCCTCTTCATACATGACTCATTAGATGATGGAGCTCTATTTTAATAGTGTATTGCATTAACCTTCTCTGCATGCCCACTCACATGTTTCAGTGCTAAGCCAACCTCTATTCTCAACTGCATCATCTTTTCACATATATCATCATTGGATTGATTTTGTGTGGATTGTATCGAAAAATGCTCTCTCTGGTAGCCGGTGTTCTAGTGCTCTAAGATTTATTATTTCTAGCAATATTTTCTAGCTTTTCTGCTATTTGCATAAATGTCATAGATTCGTAAGATCCTCCCTAAATAGTGTCCAACACCGCTTTACCATTTTCATCTAATCCTCTGTAAAAGAATTCGTTGAGTGATTTATCATCAATTCGGTGATTTGGAACACTCCTCACATAGCTGATTAACCTTTCTCTTGCCTCACTAATTCATTCCCCAGGTAAAGCCATAAAGTTATGGATTTTGTCTTTAAGCTTCATATTCTTTGACACCAGAAAATACTTATCCAAAAACACTTTGTGTAGCTCGTCCCAAGTGGTGATTTAGTTATACGGCAACTCAGATAACCATATAGAAGCATCACCTGTCAATGATAGTGGAAACACCCTTAACCCAATTGCGTCCATGTCAAGATATGGTCTTCTCACACTACTCATGCAAATAGTAGTGACTTTACTTTTATGAGCATGTGGGTTATCAGACTAGAAGTAAGCATTTTCATAAAACTGATGGTGACGGCAAATGTAAGACTGGGTGGCAATGGTGGTACAACAATGGCACCTGTCGATCCTGTAGTATTATGGTCAACCATGTAGTTATGACATAGGTCCAGTGCTTGTCGATTTTGCACTCTATTAGGATTATCAAAGAGAGGGTTATTCTGAATATTTATAGGAATTTCCACTACTCCCAGACGTTGGACTCCAGGCACCACATCACAACCCTCTCTATTTGGGTCATCGTTATGTCCCAGATTATGACATGACCTGACCATTCTTCACAGAGTTCTTCTTAATTCATTATTGTAAGGGGTCAAGGGATTTCCTTAACTTCGTGTACTTGGCATATACTAAAAAGAAGACATGTAGAAAAGAAAAACAAAATAAAATGTAAATCAGGAAATAATTGACTAAGTGTAGTAACGAAATTAGTTTAATATAAAAGCCTTATTCCTCAACAGCAGCGCAAAAATTTGATACACCTAAATTACACTTCCCTAAAGAAGTGTAAGCAGTCATTATCAAATAAAGAGCCTAACAAAGGTTAAGGTCGATTCTACAAGGAAAATGGTCTAGACTTAGGCAAATTTACTGTTGATTCCACTTTTAGTCAGATTACTTCCTTAAAAATGGGGGGGGGGGGGGGG
>JAJOOR010047297.1:0-10177 GCA_036250505.1 Solanum acaule
ACACACATTCACAATAACAATCTCTAATTTATCCCTTTAAATCACTACTCTAATTTTCTATAATGTTGCTGCAGCTTTCTCTTCTTGCACTTGTCTTGTTATCCCCTGTTTGGGCTGATAATTTCTACCAAGACGCAACCGTCACATTTGGTGACCAGCGCGCTCAGATACAAGATGGAGGGCGCCTTCTCGCCTTGTCCCTTGACAAAATTTCAGGTTCTGGATTTCAGTCTAAGAATGAATATTTATTTGGAAGGTTTGATATGCAGCTCAAACTCGTACCTGGAAATTCTGCTGGCACTGTCACCACATTCTACGTAAGTAATAACACAGTTTTCGTATTCCTATTATAAATAATTAACAAAAAAAGCATGTCCACTGAAGCATTTTTTTGTGCAATTTGCAGTTGTCTTCTCAAGGAGCAGGGCACGATGAAATTGATTTTGAGTTTCTAGGAAATTCATCAGGACAACCTTACACTGTTCACACCAACGTTTACTCTCAAGGAAAAGGCAATAAAGAACAACAATTTCGCCTCTGGTTTGATCCAACTTCGTCGTTCCACACTTACTCTATTGTTTGGAACTCTCAACGCATCATGTACGTTACAAAATAAACCAAAACAATTACAAATAGTTACTTAGTGTTAGTATTCATGTCTGACATTTTGTTTTTTTTCTAATTGTTCAGATTTTTGGTGGATAATATCCCAATAAGAGTGTTCAACAACCACGAAGCACTTGGTGTTGCATTCCCGAAGAATCAAGCAATGAGAGTTTACGCGAGTTTATGGAATGCTGATGACTGGGCTACACAAGGAGGACGGGTGAAGACGGACTGGTCTATGGCTCCGTTTACAGCTTCTTACAGGAATTTCAATACAAATGCTTGTGTTTGGTCAGCTGCTACGTCTACTTCGTCTTGTGGAGGTTCTAAGACTGAGTCAGTAAACAATGATCAAACATGGCAATCTCAACAACTGAATGCTAATGGCAGAAATAGGCTACGATGGGTTCAGCAGAAGTACATGATCTACAATTACTGTGCAGATGCTAATAGGTTCTCTCAAGGCTTTTCTCCTGAATGCAAGCGTTCAAGGTTCTAAGACGGATATAGTATATGAATGTAAAATTATGTTTGTTTCACTTTTCTATTCTTTAATTTTGGTCTGGGATATCAGGGGAAAGAAGAACATAGTGTAATTATTTGTGTGCAATATATTCTTTATTCTTTTTGTAATCATGAAATAGAAATAATAATGAATCGTTTTCCTGACAAGCATGTCCTTTGTGAGATAGTAGTAAAATTTGCGTACATTAACCTCTCTAAATCCCATTTGTGGGATTTCACTGGGTATGTTATTGTATTTTTCATCTCTTACCATCTCTAATGATTTCTTGAGCTGGAAACCCTTTTACCAAGACATTGATCTCACTTGGATTACAAAATGTCAATCAGGCAAAGGTCAACATGAAGATAGTTTTTTGGTCCCTTTCGTCCGGTGGTTAGTACATCATTTTTCATGTCGAAGGCACACGTTCGATTCCCATAAGGGATAGGTACTCATTTTCTCATTGCTGAGTGATCGTTCGCTATCTGGCTGTTACACTTGCCCTGGACAAAGTACTCTGAAAATAGAAACTAGAATAGACAATGTAGCTCAAAACTCACCAGTACAGCCAATGTACCTTCTTACTGTGTAAATTAAATTCTAAAGTGACAATTTTGCTTCTAATATGTTACAACTATCAAGACGCCTAATTACAATAGTTCCTTAGTTATGAACTAATTAGCCCAAAGCCTTTTGCATTGACCATATGATTATCAACTAAAAAATCAATTATTTTCATATTTTGTAAATTAAGTACTATACTAGTTATCGTATCTAAATCTTATAAGGTTATGATTATTTAATTCCAAAATTATTTAAAATCCTAAATCCTAAACCTTTTTGGGTTATGATTATTTATTTCCAAAATTATTTTAAATCCTAAACCCTAAACCTTTTTGGGTTATAATTATTATTTCCAAAATCGTTATTCCACTTTAATTTGTTTATTTCTAAATCATTTAGGATTTGAGTTAATATTCTTATATAATACTTTAAGTTGTTGCTTACAGTTTATTTCAATATTTTCATTCAAGTAAATTTTAGTAGTAAGGAACGTCAGATCCTAATAATCATGGCACTGTTCATGCCTAGTTTTAACGTACAACATATTCTCATTCCCACTACACAAAATACTACCCGACATTGTCACCGTCAATCAACAATCCAACAACAAAATTCCCCATTCTTTAGCAACTGATTTTAATTGCACTCTTGCAATTTTGGCCATTTCTGCAAAGTAATATAAATATTCTCAAGTCAACAAGGAGCAGAAAACAAAGAAGTGAATATATAAATAGAGAAATACTAATTTAGAGGAGTTTTAGTCCTAGAATATAAATTTGGGTGAGTGAATATATAGGGGTTAAATTGTTAATAAAAGCATATTGTTGTAACGTGGGTTGAACCCATCGGTGATCACTTAAAGTTGACATCAATTTTCACTTAGACACTTTAAATAAGTTTTGTTCATTTCAAACACCTTATGTCAAGGTCTGTTGTGTCATTTTGACACTTTTTTTCACAATCTCCTATTGACTCTATGCGTGTGTTGAACAAACGTGTCCAACATGATTAAATGACCAACTATATCATGCCAACTCATTTTAAAGCCATATCATTATACACAAAACTAAATTAAAGAGAGAGAAAAAAAATTAAAGTTCAAAATAGATTGAAAGGATATTTTGACCAATTAAAAGAAAAATGATTCCCTCGCACCCCTCAACCCCATACATCTTCTCTATCAAATTTCTCCCTTTTCATTATCTCTGTTGAAGTATGAAGGTCCATCAAGGAGTCCGGATTCAATATAACAATGTACCTAGTTCATAGAAGAGTCTAGATTCATTGATGAGTTAGTTACAGTTAGTTATATTACTGTTACATCGAGTCAGGTGCAGAGTGTTTCTGTGAGTAGTGGATTAGGAAGATATTTTCAGTAGCAACACTATAAATTGATGATTCATTGTAAAAGTCTGCAGATGATAATTCTCTTTCTAATGGATTCTTTCTCCTCTCTCTAAATCTCAATCTGCTAAAGTTCATATGATGTTTCTTTAGTCTAGAATTCACATGGTATCAAAGCCACGTTGATATAGCTCGATAATGGCAGCTATTAAGATTGATCAAAACGATCCTCTTTACATTGGTCCATCTGATGCTTCTGGTGCAGCTCTAATCCCAATCAAGTTGATTGAATCTGAAAATTATGGAATTTGGAGTAGATCAATGAGAATAGCTCTGTTGGGAAAAATGAAGTATGGCTTAATTTGTGACAGGTGCGTGTAGCAGATCAATTTACAGAGATGAACTTCATGAATAGTGGGAGACTTGTAATGCCATTGTTCTGTCGTGGTTGATGAGTACTGTCAGTGAAGAGCTGCTGAGTGTAATTGTTTATGCTACGAGTGCATTTGTTGTATGGGAAGACTTGAAGGAGAGATTTGACAAGGTAAATCGAATATGAATCTATCAATTACACAGGGAGATCAATTCACTTGTGCAAGGTACTGATTCTGTTTCACTATACTTTACTAAGCTGAAAAATCTATGGGGAGAGTATGATGTTGTAGTGCCAGCACCAAGTTGTGTTTGTCCTAAGTCGAAGGATTATGTAGATCACCTATATGAGATGATATTAATTCAGTTTTTAAGTGGCTTAAACGATTCTTATGATCAAGCCCGTAGAAAAATCCTTTTGAAAGACGTTACTCCTTCTTTAAACCAAGCCTATGCTATGATAATTGAGGATGAAATCCAACACTTAAGTCCTGCTGTGAATGTTGTTGACAAATCTAATCCAATGCCTATGCATATTAATAAATCTCAAGGATATAATCATGGAAACACTAACTACAAAGGGAGGAGGTGTGATTATTGTCATTTTACTGGACACACTAAAGAGACTTGCTACAAGCTAGTTGGTTATCCTCCAGACTGGAAGAACAGGAAGAGAACAGGTTATAATTCTGCTACATCAAGGGGATCATCTGGAGGGTACAATCAGGGCTATGGATCGTTTAGTGGATTTGGAAACCAGTCAGACAAAAATATTCAACACTCAGCAAATCATATCTCTAAGGACCACATAGATCAGACTAAGATAGCTTCAACCAGTCATGAAGTTAACAATGCATTTGTAGCCAAATGACACAGCTTCACAGATGGAGAATACAATCAAATCATGAATTTGCTGAACAAGGACACAAATGAGCTCAATCAAACCAACATGACAGGTATGGCCATTTGTTTATTATCCAATGTTTGTTCACAAAGCTGGATAGTAGACTCTGGTGCATCCCATCATGTAGTTGCAGATAATTGTTTGTTAACAAAGAAGAGAAACTTGATTAATTCCAAGGGAGACAAGGTTCACCTTTCTACAGGAGATAAGGTTGATATATCATATATTGGAGAAGCTAATGTATTTGAGAATGAATATGTAAAGGATGTGCTGCATATTCCAGATTTCAAGTTTAACTTATTGTCTGCTTCAAAGATCACCAAATAACTGTCCTGTTTTGTTTCCTTTTATCCTAATTTTCATGTATTTCAGGATCTTTACAATGGCAAGGTGAAGGGGATTGGTAGGGAAGAAAGAGGTTTATACACTTTCAAAACTGACTCACAGACAAAAGAAAAAAGGAGAACACAAAATCATCATGTGGTGGCTGCAAGAGTATCACTGCATGACTGCAACCTTTGGCACAAAAGGCTTGGACATCCTTCTCCTCTTGTCATGAAAAATCTAGATATCTTGGTTAATAATAAAGACTTAGTGTCTTTGAATGCTTGCCCAATTTGTCCAATAGCTAAACAAGCTAGGCTTTTTTTTCCTAGTAGTATTTCTAGATCTTCTATGAGGTTTGATGTTGTACACATGGATCTATGGGGTCCATATAAGACTCCAACTTTTGACAAGAAGTACTATTTCTTAACTGTTGTTGATGATTACAGTAGATATACCTGGATCCATTTGTTACAACTCAAGTCTGAAGCCATTGTTGCTATTAAAAACTACTTGATAATGGTTAAAACTCAGTTTGGTGCATCTGTAAAAACAATGAGATCAGACAGTGAAACTGAGTTTTTCAATTCCCAATGTCATGAGTTGTTTGTGTCCCTAGGAATCATTCATCAGAGTAGTTGTCCTCACACACCACAGAAAAATGGTGTAGTGGAGAGGAAACATAGACAAAATTTGAATATAGCCAGGGCCATTAGATTTCAGTCTCATATGCCCATCAGATATTAGGGAGTTTGTGTCAAGGCAGCAGTGTATTTGATGAATAGGTTGCCTTCCACAACTATTGCTAGGAAAAGTCCCTATGAACTGCTATTTTCCAAATCTCCCACACTGAATCATCTAAGAGTAGTAGGTTGTCTGTGCTACGCTTCAATTGTTCCTAAGGGTGACAAATTCACAGAAAGAGCTACACCTGCTATACTGATGGGATATTCAGAAACACAAAAGGGATATTTGTTAATGGACATTCAGACTAAGAAGTTATTTATAAACAGAAATGTTACTTTCCAGGAACATGTATTTCCCTTTGATCCATCCAAAATCAAAGAGCCATCCCCTAAGTCCATGCCTCATCTTATAGTTGTCCGTGATTATTTCCTATCAGAATATAGTGATGACAATCAAGAGATACCAGCTGCAACATTTCAAGAACCACATGTTGAATTACCATCAGATACTCTTTTATGCTCTCAGGATGAAGAGACTTCAGCTACGACATCACAGCTCATTGAACCTGTTGTTGAAGTACCACTTATTTCTAATTCTTCACCACCAGCTGACACTGTATTAAGGAAGACCAGTAGAGTCACCAGGCAGCCAATATGGATGAAAGATTATGCAGCTCCCAAGAAAGGCCAATACTGTAGGTATCCCCTGGCAAACAATCTTCCTTACAATTATATGTCACCACATTATCATAGCTATTTGGCAAAGTTCTCAACATTGGTGGAACCATCAACATTCAAGCAAGCTAGTCAAGATCAGAGGTGGATTCAGGCCATGGAATTAGAGATTAAAGCCTTAGAGGAAAACAAGACTTGGGTGGTAGTTGACTTACCACATGGAAAGAATGCAGTTGGCTCAAAATGGGTATATAAGATCAAGTATAAGGCTAATGGAGAGGTGAAAAGATTTAAGACTAGATTAGTAGCCAAAGGTTATAGTCAACTAGAGGGGTTGGACTATCATGATACATTCTCCCCTGTTGCAAAAATGGTTACTGTTCGAAGTGTCATTGTTTTGGCAGTGTCAAGGGAATGGTGTTTGTATCAAATGGATGTGTATAATGCTTTTTTACAAGGAGATCTGGATAAGGAGGTGTATATGAAATTGCCATAAGGGTTTGGGAAGCAAGGAACTCAACAGGTCTGCAAGTTACTGAAGTCATTGTATGGACTAAAGCAGGCCTCTAGGCAATGGAATATCAAACTTACTTCTGCTTTACTGACAACAGGCTTTATTCAGAGTACTTTTGATTACTCTTTGTTCACACTGAAAAGGAAAGAAAAAATGGTTGTTATCTTAGTTTATGTAGATGATTTACTCATCACTGGAAACAGTGAATCATTGATCAAAGAGGCAAAGGAGATACTCCACCAGTAGTTCAAATTGAAGGACTTGGGAGAACTCAGATATTTTCTGGGAATTGAGGTTTTAAGATCCCAAGTTGGAGTTGTTTTGAATCAAAGAAAGTATATACTGGAACTAATTTCTGATACAGGTTTAAGTGGGGCAAAACCTGCAGTCACTCCACTAGAATCCAACTTAAAGTTAACCTCTTTAGAATATGATCAGGCTACTGGACTGCATGGGGAGGATAGTTTGACAGATGTTCCTTCTTATCAGAAACTAGTGGGAAAATTGATGTATGCTACAATCACAAGGCTTGATATTTGTTATGCAGTCCAGACACTAAGCCAATTTATGCAACATCTTAAGAAGTCTCACTGGGAAGCAGCTACAAGGGTAGTCAGGTATCTGAAGGGGACTATTGGACAAGGTGTTTAGTTAAAGTCACAGCCCTCCACCACCTTGTCATGTTGGTGTGACTCAGACTGGGCTGCATGTCCCAACACCAGAAGATCTGTTACAAGATATGTGGTAAAATTTGGGGATTCCCTGGTGTCCTAGAAGTCCAAGAAACAACACACTGTATCTAGAAGCTCAGCTGAAACTGAGTACAGAAGCATGGCCTCAGCTGTAGCAGAGGTGACTTGGTTGCTTGGTTTATACAAAGAATTAAATGTGCCCATTCAAATGCCTGTCCCGGTGTTCAGTGACAGTAAATCTGCCATTCAATTGGCAGCAAATCCTATTTTCCATGAAAGAACTAAGCACATTGAAATTGATTGCCACTTTATTCGAGACAAATTCAAAACAGGCCTGATCCTACCATCATACGTACCTACTCAACATCAACTAGCTGATCTACTCACTAAAGGATTAGGACAAGTTCAGCATCAACATTTGTTAAGCAAGCTGGGAGTGCTCAATGTTTTGCACCTTTCAGCTTGAGGGGGAGTGTTGAAGTATGAAGGGCCATCAAGGAGTCCGGATTCAATATAACAATGTACCTAGTTCATAGAAGAGTCTAGATTCATTGATGAGTTAGTTACAGTTAGTTATATTACTGTTACATCGAGTCAGGTGCAGAGTGTTTCTGTGAGTAGTGGATTAGGAAGATATTTTCAGTAGCAACACTATAAATTGATGATTCATTGTAAAAGTCTGCATATGATTATTCTCTTTCTAATGAATTCTTTCTCCTCTCTCTAAATCTCACTCTGCTAAAGTTCATATGATGCTTCTTTAGTCTAGAATTCACAATCTCTTTCCCCATCTCCACCACCACACAGTTATCTTTTTCATCAAATTTGTCTTTTTATTGTCTTTTCCATCATTCCCATTCCACACGGTTATCTTGTTCGTTCCTCCATTTTCATGGTCATTGTCACAATACCCACTCCATTTTCATCGTCTTCTTCGCCACACTCCCTCCCATTTCTTGATTTGATTTGCTGTTTAAAAGTATAAATATGAAATTTGAGAAGTTATAATGGCTGAATAAGCTAAAGTCATGATTGCAGATTTTTTCTTTCTTTCTTTTTACTTAATTTTATTCTTCATTCTTTAAAAATAGAAGTTAAGATTTAGCTTGCAACATTGATATGTAATTATATTTTTAACTATAAAATGAACCCATCTTCTTTCAATTGGACTATTGCAACTAAAGAAAAAATCCGAATAAAAAAATTTGACGTCCATCTGAAGGATTTTAAGTTTGGGGAAATAAGGGAAGAGGTAAAGGTTGAAAAATGGGGAAGAAAAAGATAAAAAAAAATTAAAAAAATTAGGCTAAATAAGTCTCTCACGTGCTATTAACAAGTGTATTACACTCACTTTTTCACATCAATAAAAAGTGTCAAAATGACACAGCGAAACTTGACATAAGGTGTCTAAAATGAACAAAGTCTAGTTAAAGTGTCTTAAGTGAAAATTGGCGTCAACTTTAAGTGGTTGCCGATGGGCTCAGCCTTGTAACGTGTTCAGTTTGTAGTCCACTTGACAACTAATGGTCTGCATTGTACTGCTGCCTTCTCCTTTTTGTACTATTGTTTGGCGGACTAGTATTAAATTTTGTATGTACATCTCCGATCTTGCAATAAAAAGATAAATTGCCTCACACCCATTGATGTGGGACAATTCAACACCACCCCACCACCCACATACCCACATTTTGAACCGATCCAACTCTAATATACATCATTGATAGAAAATAAACTTTAGGTTAAACTCATTCCCAAAAGCTAATCAAGAGATGAATATTGTTCAAGATCATAAAAAAAAATCAAATTGTCTCTGCATGGGACAATTCAACACCCCACTTTACCATGGGTGGAGCTACATCCATCCAAGGGTGGTCAGTTGGCCACCCTTAGGCGAAAAATTACACCATGTATGTAGGTCAAATTTTGGCTTTAAGGAATATAAATTTAACGTTTTAACACCTTCACATCCCTTCACATAAGCTCTTCCTTTGATGAAAGGTCTAAAGGATATTATATTGCTTATACTTCAATTCAGTCTATTTATAACTCTGGAAAGAATGAGGAAGATGTTGGACCATAGAAAGAGCCAAAAATCTTGTCTATGTTGTTCAGAAGTAGTTGTTGCTATGTTCTCATGTTTGCACGAATATTTCTTCCTGTTTGGACACAATGAAGAGTGGTTGATTGAACACTCTTCAACGAAAAATTATATTTTTAATAGAGAAAATTATATTTTATATATTGATCAAAAACCACTTTTTCATAAATACAGATTAAATCATGAAACGCTCTTAACAATTCTTTAATTTCAACTTTTCACCATACATGCTTAAGGGGGCAAAATTCAAAAGTCTTCTTTATTATTAATTTTTTTTTTTTTAAGTTATAAATTTATGCTTCACTATAAAAATACTGAGTTATAAACCCAATATCCCAAGGGCGGACCCCTCCGAACAAAGAAGAAAAAGGAAGAAACAATTAGCGCGTTAGGTAGTAGAACCGTAGAAATAATGCCAATTTTTTCCGTTTGGGTTATTGCTGTCCCACCCACCATACTTTCGAAACCGCAGCTCCAAACAAACGCGTTACATTTCAATTCACAGCTAATATCTCCTCCTGCCTCTATCAAACTCTACTATATATAATATCCTCCTTTCTGTCCTAATCTCAAAACACACATTCACAATAACAATCTCTAATTTATCCCTTTAAATCACTACTCTAATTTTCTATAATGTTGCTGCAGCTTTCTCTTCTTGCACTTGTCTTGTTATCCCCTGTTTGGGCTGATAATTTCTACCAAGACGCAACCGTCACATTTGGTGACCAGCGCGCTCAGATACAAGATGGAGGGCGCCTTCTCGCCTTGTCCCTTGACAAAATTTCAGGTTCTGGATTTCAGTCTAAGAATGAATATTTATTTGGAAGGTTTGATATGCAGCTCAAACTCGTACCTGGAAATTCTGCTGGCACTGTCACCACATTCTACGT
>JAJOOR010047298.1:0-10844 GCA_036250505.1 Solanum acaule
GAAGACTTGGTGAGTCCTCATAGATTCGAGGACAATACCCAATATGTTATTTTATGTCTTTTTAGTATTGTTTAAGTTGTGTACGGGATTAGTCCCGAATTTTGTACTCTAAAGTATTAGATGGTTTGAGACATCATGTATAAAGTCTAGAAAGTCTTCTGCCTGCTATTATTTTTTTTTATGCAATGTTTTCTTGGTAAAGAAAGTTTTAAATTCCTTACGGGTTTAGTGTCTATGCGATGAATGAATGCTAAGAGGCTTGTATTAGACCTCTTCGAGGTCGAGTACGCCGGTTATGACTAGGGGGTGCTCCCGGGTCGTGACACCTAGCTAATTGGGGAATTCTACCATTTGAAATAGAGGAAATTGGGGACTCCATGAATGAAAGAGATTCATCGATGAAAACTACAATACTTGAATCCAAATGCTAACCTTGAATAGAGAAATTTTACCCATACCTTGAAACCCGACGTGCAATCTTCTTCTTCTTCTTCATGTTTTCTGGAAAGAGACTATTTGGAAGGAGATTTGATTTCTTTTGGCGAATTTGGAATAATGAATTAAATGGGGTGAATTTTGGGGTAAAAAGTCTTATATAGGGGTTCTAAATATAGGCAAAACAACATAGTATAAGAATTAATTAATTAGTAAAAGACCTAACTACCCCTGAAAATTGGCTGACAACAATGACCCATGACTTACCACCGATGAACCATGGGTGGACCTACGGTCCATCTTGCACGTTCGTGGTTGGGTGTTCTGGAACTTGATTTTGGGTGCTTCGAACTACGGATCGTGGACCCACCTACAATCATTAGGTACAGTCGTGGTCCTAGGCCTGGATAAATTTTTGGGTGGCCAACCAACGAACCACCTACAATCATTAGGTACAGTCGTGGTCTGTGGTCCTCGTGGGTAGCACCTGTAGGTCCTGAATTTTTGGTTCATTACGCTCTTTCAGATACATGGTGTTACAACTACAAATATTAAACCTTGATGTTTTGTTAACCTGTTTCTAATGTATTGGTTCGTTAGGTGTGGTTTTGCAGATATGGCAAGACCAAAAGTTCCCGGTTGGAACCAACCACCCCGAAAGAGAACACGGGGAGTAGTTATCTCTGAGGGAGCTGCCCCAACATGAGAAACACAGCCCAAACATTTTCCGATAGGGGAAAGGTACAGGTAAATAAAAGGGTCCTACAGAGACGAGTCAGGTTGAGAGCAGCTTCGATTACTTGGGAATCAACGACACCTACCTCACCGCGTCATAATCTGATCTTACGGATAGCTAGCGGTCTAGGCCACTTGCCTTTGTGTCCGAGATAAAGGATGATCAGACTCTTTATAGGCAACGAGCAAAGTTGCACTCCAAAGCACTACGTGATCTGGCTAGACTACCAGTTATTCCGACACCACCTCCTTCTCCAGCATAGACTGTTGCGCAGACACCACCAGTGCCCCCAAAACAGGCACCTCAACCTCGATCGATGAACAAACTTAAGTTTGCTGGGTTGAGGATGATTCTAGTAGAAAAAAGGTTGTCTGCAGATGGAGTGGTGGATAGGTATTCAAATGTGTGGCACACAATTCGGTTCCACATGTTTGAGAGATTCACACAATCCCGAGGCTATTACATACGTTCTTGCGTCTGGGAGCTCTACACATATGAGAAGTTCGTCCCAAAGGGAAAGAAGAAGGCCAGCTCATTCACACCGGTTGATCATGTAGTGGTGCATGGTAAAATGGTTAAATGTAGCAGTACATACATTAATTAGGTGTTGAGTTGTACCATGCATGTGATTTATTTCTTGGAGGACCGGATACAAAAGAAGACCCTAGATGACCTAAGTTCGTGTTTGGCTCCTTTGGTGCTTGATATTACAATGTCATGGATCGAGCCAAGCATCCAGATTGAGAAGAATGACCTAAATGTAGTTGCACGGTACTGGTTCAGATTCATTAGCAGCAAAATAATGCCATCCCAAAATGAGTCAATTCTCCAGCATCCAAAGGCAGCTTTGTTGGGTTCTATTATTGACCGGGATTGACTGAATCCAGGTTGATCATTGAGCAGGAGATGGCCATGAGGTCCAAGTAGAGCCAGACATCGCTCTCTCTCCTGGTGCTGATCATGGAATTTTGTCGGCATGCTCGATGCCCTTTGTGGCGAAGATGGATGCGGAAGTGACTTTTACTGACATACACTTCCCGGAATTTTTATGTAGATATGCCTGACACTGATACAGTCCCTCCCGCTCAAGTCGGTGAGCCTTCAGGTACCCCTAGTACTACTCATATTGGTCCTTCTTTGTCTTCTTCTACTACTACTACTACTGCTCCCCCTATTGACACAAGCGATGCTCTACAAGATGGGCCATCTCGCCCAATTAACCGATGTACGTGCTTCATGGTTCGAGGCAGAAGTCCCTGGACTAATTGACATGGCTATTACTGCCGCCTTAACTCCTATCCGAGATGAGTGGAGGAAGAACTAGGAATTGATCACCTCAGATGCCCTAGCCTTAGAGGCCTTCACAGTACGAGTTAAGGCATGTGAACATTGAGGTCGCTAGTCATCCGATGTCACGGCCTTGAGAGTCGATGTTTCTAGTTTAGACATGACGTTGATGAGCTAAAATCCATAGATTTGTTTATGTTGTTCGGCACGATGGACCTTCCTGAGGATCTAAGTATAGAGATGTCGGCTATTTCTGAGATCCCTCTAGCTACTACGACTGGAGATGCTACTATAGCTGATGATGATTCTGAGTGAGCGCTCCCGAGACTGATGCTGAGGTGCATGGGACCTGTGATGTAATTGTGTACATGGAGGATCTAGAGGGTGAGATAATGAAGACGCCCATGTAGGCCTCTCTTAGGGATACTTCAATGATTTGCTCTAGTGGAGCAAATATTGGAGATGAGCCGGACACTGATACCCAGATTGAGAGACCCTAGATGTGCAACGTTCACATCAAGCATAGCTTGAAAGAGGGATCTTGACACTCTTTTAGTTTTACTTTTGAGAAAGTTTATTTATTTTACTTTGGGGACAATGGTAGGTTTTGTTTAGCGGGGTGAGGTATTTTCATGCCTTCCCCTTTTGGGTTTCATTTACCTTTTTGGATGCCTATTTTTTAGACTAACGGTTTTGGTTTTTTATGTGAATGTTTGTTTTTTATCCGAATTAAATTTCATCTCTTGATTTTTGTGTTGTAACTGTGTGGTTGTTCTCTTGCATATTTGAGTATCAGTGATGATCAATATCGATTACTTGAATACTACTCTTGCTTGAACGATATATTTGTGGAATACCAATGAGGTATTTGAATTGCATAAGTCATGTGTGAACTCATAAATCTTATTGTGACTAGCCGATTGTTGAAATGAGTTTGGTTATTATCGTTGCACGCTAGCTAAATTTGTAGATATTTATGATTGTATTGAATGTCGTGTGTTGTGAGATTTTCTTGAAGTATATGCTTTGTGATACCTAGAACTTTCCCCTGTTGTCCAGTTGACTAATGTAGACAAATGATACAGATGATCTTATGTGACACCCAAACTTAAATATAGGGTTTAGCATGTTAGAACATTAAGGCGTCACCTCTCAAGGACTTCCCAAGGCCCATGAAGAGGCCCCTAAAAAACTGCCCAAGATAGTGACCTACGATAGGACCCACGCCCTGTGGGATGGTCGACACCTTGTGGTAAGGGTCCATGTATCCAAGACTTTGTTGCCAACGCGCAGAACCCAAACCACGGTTGACCAGCAAGGACCGTGGATCTACCCACGGCCCATAAGCGTGGTCTTGTGGATGGGACAAAATGGGGCAGTTGAGCGGTTAAGTTTAGGGGTACTTTGGGGTTTTTCGGTTTTAATTAGGATTAAGTGGTGTCATTTTACCCTAATCTGGACCACCTATTTAAGGCTTTAGACCCCTAAATTAAGTCATTCTAAGTCATTACTTCAAGATACCAAAAGGAACCCAATTCACTCTCAAATATTCTCTCTCTAGGAAGTGAAGAAAAAGAAGAAGATGGTTAAAATAGGTCAAGCCAAGTCTCCATTGTTCCAAGATTGGTAGGCTTTGTAATTAAGGTATGATGGCTTATTCATTCATGAATTCCTTTCATCCTTGAAGCCCCATGATTTCACCAATTTAGAAGATGAATTCCCCAAGTCAAACTAGGGTTTTCTCTAATGTCATGGGCTATGATTCAATAGAGTGGATTGCCAATGTTTGTGATTGTTTATGATGGAATTACATGATTATACATGTATTCATACTTAACCTATGATTCCTGAGTAAATTTGATATAGTTTGATTTTATGCCATGAAAGGGGAAATTGAGGGCTTAGATGTGATCTTTTAGGATTGATCAATTACATTATAGATTGCTTGAGATAGAAGCACGTATACATTAATTTCTAAGAGAAAATCTTGTAGACATGAATTCAGTAAGATCAAGTATGCATATGTAATTATGACTAGTAGGGCTTGAGAGTAAAGCTAGCATGACGAGTTAACACTAGTAAGGCTTAGAGAGGGAAGCTATATGATTAATGTTGAATTGTAAAAAAGTATGGTTGTGGAAGGTTTACCCACATGAACTATATTATGAATGTATGAATGTCTTATAGAATCTATGTAAATGTTTTCAGAACACTTTGAGAGTAAAATGTTAATTAATATGATATTGATGATGTGTTGCTTGAAAGGACATTCTCATGAACACATAATAAACATGATGTGAAAGGTTTTCTCAGGTAATGAAGATTCTAAGGTTGAAAGTGTTTCTCACCTAATCAAATCTAATTATTAGCACCAAGGGGATGTTGAAATGAGATGGGAGTCTTTTACATCAGTTGAGTCCAGCCTTCCCCCGTATATCTCATGAGAAAGGGACCTTCTACATCCGTTGAGTCCGAGTTTATAGTAGCAATCTCTGTATCCCTTCATGAATAGCTTGACTTCATAAAACAAGACCGTGCATCGTAGCTTAAGGTAGTTGAACTCTTGGATAGCCTTGGATTAAGTAATTGTACCCTTCCAATGTAACTTGAACTAGCATAATAGAATGCTTGCATGATAGCTTGACTTGGTGAGGCCACACCACTTCATTATTTCTTGGATTGAGCAATAGTACCCTTCCTTGAGTAGCTTAGACTTGCATGAGAGTGTGTTTTCCATGATAGCTTGGTCTAGCATAGTAAGGTGCTTATCCTTGATAGCCTTGAATTGGTGAATCTTAACCATTCATGAGAAATGATGTGTCATGGATAAGTAGGGGGATACTCTAGCATAACTAGTAAGAAGGACTGAAGAGGGACAAGTCCCTAATCAAATTAGCATGTGTATGATGTAACAAGATTACTTGAAGGCTGTATTGTAAGTATTTTTCGATATGAATATATGCTTAGCTTGGATTCTGGCTATAGTTTCCTTCCTTGATATATGTGACTAAAGGTGAATGATCCCTTGTCTTTGAGAAATAAACTAAGAATGAGATAAAAAAATGATGAATATGAATAAGGGCCTAAAATGGTTTGCTTAGCATGGGTGAGATTTGTGGCGTCTTATCCATGCATTGCACAAGCATTCTTTGAGGGTGCTTATGAAGTGCCTCGCTTATGCTATATTGATCTAGATTCATTAATTATGTCTATGACTATGTTGTTGTCTCTTATGCTTATAGCCTATGCCTTATGTTGATATCTCTTATGATTTTGGTATATGTCTTATGTTGACTAATGCCTTTATTTTGAGCAATAGTACCCTTCCTTGAGTAGCTTGGACTGCATAAGAGTGTGCTTTCCATGATATCTTGGTCTACCAAAGTAAGGTGATTTTCTTTTGTAGCCTTGAATTGGTGAATCGTAACCATTCATGAGAAATGATTTGTCATGGACAAGTAGAGGGATACTCTTCCATGACTAGTAAGAATGACTAAAGAGGAACAAGTCCCTAATCAAAGTAGCATGTCTATGATGTAAAAATATTACTTCAAGGAAGTATTGTGCGTATGTTTCTATATGAGATTGATTGCATGATGAATGCATAACATTGATTGTTGCTATATTTGCCTTCCTTGATATATTTGACTAAAGGTGAATGATCCCTTGTCTATGAGAAATAATCTAAGAATGAGATCAAAAGATGATGAATATGAATGAGGGCCTAAAATGGTTTGCTTAGCATTGGTGAGTTTTATGGGGTCTTATCCATGCATTGCACAAGCATGCTTTGAGGGTGCTTATGATGTGTTTCTCTTATGTTATGTTGATCTAGATGCATTGATTATGCCCATGACTATGTTGTTATCTCTTATGCTTATAGCTTATGCCTTATGTTGATGTCTCTTAAGATTTTGCTATATGTCTTATGTTGACTAATGCCTTCATTATACTTATTTGTATGATTTATGCTAGCAATCATATTTAGTACATTATTGTTCTAACGCAAACTCTTGCCTACATTCTTATCCAATGTAGGTCCGGTGATATTGATTTCCATTCTCATTATAGGATCTTAGTAGAAGCAAGAAAGTTAAGACTTGGTGAGTCCTCAGAGCATCGAAGAATTGATCCCCTTTCCTTTTATGTCTTTCTTTTATGTTTAGACTTTTGTCTGAGCTATGTCCCAAGAATTTTGAAGTGTTAGATGCTTTGAGACAATGTTAAAGACTTCCGCTTCGTTCTATGAGACTTTGATTGTATTGGAAAAATGTTTAAATTTCCACACTTTTCTATTATCTTATTTTATGATATGATAAGTGGCTTGCATGAGGCCTCTCAGGGTCTTGTACACCATGAAATGTCTATGGTGTACCCCTGGGTCGTGACATCTTAGGCACAAATTTTTGAGAGTGAACCAAATTGCTTTAATACCTCTTTGTGACCACCTGGCACCATTTGAGCCTAACCTTTTTCTTTGGATTAAACATGAACACAATTTGACCTCTCTGCTCCCCACCTAAAACCTTCATGGACCATTGTACCGTTTGAATATCCAACTTAGGCAAAAAACCTATGTTGCGGGTGTGGTGAAAAATGAGGAAAGTCAAGAAATTCGTAAGAAACTCACCCTTGAAGGATTGTGGTGAAAAGGATGGAATGCCTCCATATGTAAAAAAAGCAAAAGAAGGAAAAGTTTGGAAAAGAAAGTGCAATAAACCTTGTGCATGGATAAAAGAAAAAGGGGTGTCCAATGCTTAAAAGAACTTCAGGTGGATTGTGAAAATAAAAAGGAGTGAAAGAAAAGGAGAAGAACTAAAATGCAAGCCATGCTTCATGAAGGTAAAATTCACTAAGACAAAATGATCATACATTTACCCTCAGCCCCGTTATAAGCCTTGAAAGACCTTAGTGATCTTGATTGAGCTGAATATCATGTTAATTGGAAAATACGGGCAATCATATGGGGTAGAATCATGCATGTGTTTATCTTTGAAAGTGTTAGAGTTGATTTTGATTCCTTAATGATTTAATATTAATGAGCTTTTTGTAGGCATGTAATTGTTTTTGATGTGAGGGCATTCGAATACTTTTGTTGATCTTGAATTTTCATTTGAAGAAAGCATTGTAAGCTAGAACTCTAGTTGATGATGGCTAGTCACAGTTTCAAACTTGTAGTGCACAATTGAACATTGCATGGGTAGATTGAACATCATGTGCATTAATGTTGAGTCTCGAGCAACACTATTTGTAAACAACTTTGTTAAACTGATTGATCTTATGTTTTACTTAAGGACAAGAAAAAGTTTAAGTTGGGGGTGTTGATGAGTCGGGGATTTCGACTCATTTAGAGCTTAATATTCAAAGTTTTAATGTCGTCCTTGACTATTGTATTCTCTAAACTGATGTTAAAATGCTAATTTTCAGCAATGAAGGCAAAACATCAAGGAAAGGATATTACGGGGTAAAACGGAGTGAAAAAGCTGAAAAAGCTAAAGAAAAGCAAGACTGGTACTTGCCAAAGTAACTCGGCGAGTCTCCGAGTGGACCTTTAGCTCACCAAAAGTTCCAGCGGGACAACCCATGGATAAGATAAACTTGGTGATAGGATGGGTATTTTGGCGAATCGCCAAACAGTTCGGCGATAAAAATTTAGCCCGTCAAAAATTACGGAGGAATAGGTAAAAAGGCAGGCCAAAAAGGCGAGAAGAAGAGTACTTGGTGCATCGCCGACTAGGTTGGCGAGCCCGACCTTGATCTCCTAAAGTTAGAGCAAATAGAGAATAAAAATCCAAGCCAAGGAGGCGATTGAAAGGGAATTCGGTGCATCGCTGATCAGGTCGGCGAGGCCCGACTTACTTTCCTAAGTGACTCAGAAGATGGATTTTTAGGAATGTATAAATGCAAATTTCAAAAGAAGAAAAGTGTTCCCACATTGTCCAGATCTAGGGTTTTTATCCTCAAAAATTCTAAACATTGATTTTTGCACTTTTCGAGTAGAGATTTAGGGTTTGCTTGCTTTTGAACTTAAATCTGAGCATTTGGAGACTTGTTGATTGTTGCCCAACCTGATGGAAAACATAGTTGGTAAAAAATTCTTGCTCTTTATTATGTTTAGCTAAAACGCCCATCTTGGGGGTGTGATTATCTAGTTGAATGTTTCAATTATCTTATGAGTGTTAACATTTACTGATTTTATTGTTAATTTGAAGTGGATTCAATTAATAGTTTGAATTTTAATTGATGAATTGTAGTTGCAAATGCAATTATAATTTAGTACCACCTCGATTACTAGACCTAGAAAAAAATTATAAAAATTTACTTGAACCAGTGAACCACGGCAGGGTTCACGGATCGTGATAGGGTCCACGGCCCATTGACTTGCCCATGGTCATGACATGGACTTCATCAGGCCCAGAAATCATACCACGGGAACCTTTACGGTCCGTGGTCTTGACGATGGGCCATGGTGGCATCCGTGAGTCTAGGCAGTAGTCCCCCCTAGCCAACCCTTAGACCCGCACACCCAAGTGAACACCACGAGGACCTTCTCGGTCCGTGGTCCTTAACACAGGTCGTGGTGTGGTCCGTTAAGGCTATCCAATAGGCCCCCAGACCTCAGCCCAAGTGAGGACCACAGGGACATTCACGGTGCATGGTCCCTTTCACGGTCCGTGAAAGTGGTCGTGGTCATCACCTCAGCAATTTATGTTAGAGGTCTTTTTGTTTTTTCGTACTTTGTTGGACACCTAAACTACGTCATTTTAACCCTAAACTACGTAGTTTTGGTCAGATTTAGCCTAGAAACATAACTAGAACTTACCTAAGTCAAAACTTTCATCAAAACATAGAAATCTAGAGTGTAAACAGAAGAAAGAGGGGACCAAACCCTAGTTCAAGAACGCAACAAGATTCCATCAGTTCTAGCCTCGAAATCGATAGATTTCTCTGTGGAATTCATCACCAGGCATGTGGGATTTCACTAGTGGGTTTATTTTGCCCATTAGGTCCCTAGAATTTAGTCAGATTCTTGATTCCCTTATTATTATTATCTAGACTTAGAGTTTCTTGAATGTTAAAATTGTTGGGTTTTTCGCTGTTAGAATTATCCAAATCATATTATATCATTATGATATTGTTTTGTCTAGATTCATGCATAAATTTAGAACCCTAGATATGTAGTTCTTTTAGTTCACGAATTATACATGCTAGGTTAGTAAATTCAGATATGTATAAACATGCTCAGATTTCGAATGCATTATTTTCAGTATATTAATGTGCATTCTTAGTTTGCATGTCAGTTTTGAGCTAACCAGTACTATAGTATGACAGTTATAAAATGTTAACTACTTAATCATATGGGAAGCTTAATATCGAGTGGACTAGGGTCAGTAACCCTCAAGTCCCAGAACTACGTGCCCTGTAGGTTGTAAGTCCCCTCTGTGGGCATCATTTTAGTGATCACGTCAGCATGCCTCCATACCTCTGGCAGGGTAAATTGGGTCCTCACGATGGGGCGTATACATTAGACTCCACATTTAGCTCATGTTGTTTATGTCGATTATTAGTAGCTCCCTTATAGTTCAATAATATTCTATTGCATTGACCATGTTACTAGTATAGATCAGTATTCAGTCTCAGCATGTTATAAACTTGGTCATTGCATTCAGTTTAGCAATGTTTAGTACTTTCGGTATCCTTATCATGTTATTGATTTATTGCTTGTTCAGTTCTGTTATTGTTCAGTTTTACTCTATCCTACATGCTCAGTACCTTTCAAATACTGACGCATACTCTGCGCTACATCTTCTTGTGATGTAGGTTCAGGTCCTCAATAGTCAAATCATGCATAGATCAGTTCCCGATATTCAGTTTAGCAGCAACAGTGGTGAGTCCTCATTCTTCGATGCCTAGTGACATAATTATTTTATTGCTTTTAGCTTTAGTTTCAGATTTGCTAGATCTAGCAGGGCCATGTCCCAGCATTTCTAGTCCATAGTGTACTTTTGAATGATGTTTTAAAAGTGACCTTTGAGTCTTATGAGATTTTATTTAAAGAATTTTTAATTCCGCACTATTTTACATATCTAATGTAATGAATGCTAAGGGCTTGTATGAGACCTCCGAGAGGTCGAATACGCATGTTACGACTTGGGGATGCTCTCGGGTCGTGACAAACTTGGTATCAGAGCATAAGGTTTTGGGAAATGGTTCTTAGGTTCAAAGTTTCAAAAGCCACGTCTAGTAGAGTCTTGTTCATCGGTGTGAATCGCGACACATCTATGAGCGAGAGGCTATAGGACGGTAGAAGTTACACTTCTTTCATTATTCTTGAAGTCGTGCCTTAGAGTTTGGTTTATAAGTGTCCTTTTCCTAATCCTTCTCT
>JAJOOR010047299.1:0-11661 GCA_036250505.1 Solanum acaule
CAAAGTTGGCCAAAAACTCACTGATTTCCACACTTGGCCGAATTTCCAGATTTTGAACTTAGCCAATTTCCAGATTCTGAACTTTTTTTCCAAAAGTGCCTACTTCCAATTTATGCTTAAACTTTAAAAATTCATATGTTAGGCTCTAGTTTCACCTATCTATTTTTAGGGTCGCTACAGTTTCCTCTCCTCCTACTCGGGGCTGGTTACTTGATTGATCCTTGAAGACTTGGTGAGTCCTCATGTTTCGAGGACCATGTCTTCTTTAATATAATTTTCTTATGTCTTTAGTTTTTGAAAGTTGTACGTGGTGTACATGTTACGTCCCGACCACTCATGTTGATGTATTAGAATGGCTTTTCAAGACTATGATTAGACTTCCTCTTTTATATCAAAATATTTCATGCAAGGAGATTCCTTAATTTAATTATCACTTGTGTAGGGCTTCTTGGGGTCTTATACACCAAATCACGTCTACGGTGTACTTTGGGTCGTGAAAAATATTGTATTCATAGCACAAGGTTTTAGAAAAGCTCCTAGAATGTTTGACAAGCTACGTTGAGAAGAGTCTTATTCATAAGTGTGAAGCGAGCCACATTTATGAATAGGAAGCTACAAAATATTTAGGAACCTTCATTTATTTCGTTACTCTATAGTGGTGTCATGGAATTTATATCTGTAAAGATCCTTCTCTTAAATCATGTTCGATGTTTTTCATGATATGATCCTTAAAGAGCTTATGCAAGAAGAAACGTGGGCAACAACGTGGAACCCAAGGTTCCTTAAGTTTCGATCGATTCTTTGGCTAAGCAAGTGACTCATGCCAAATTCCAAGCTAATTTTCAAGTGTTGGCTCAATCTTTGACGGCCCAAGCTAATATAGAGGCCATTGCTCTTATGAACCCAAATGTGGGTACAACAACAACATAAATAAGGGACTTTACTAGGATGAATCCTACGGAATTTAATGGTTCTAAGGTTGATGAGGATCCTCAAGAGTTCATCAATGAGGTGTATAAAAAAGTAGGAATCATGGGTTTGCCTATGGTGGAGAAGGTGGAATTGGCCGCTTATTAACTCAAGGGTTTTTCTCAAGTTTGGTTCAACCAATGGAAGGAAGAGAGGGCAATTGATACCGGTCCTCTTGATTTGGACAAATTCAATAGAGCTTTTTTTTATCGTTTCTTTCCTCTTGAAATGAGAGAAGTGAAGGTGATTGAGCTCATTAATCTCTGACAAGGGAATATGAGTGTGAAAGGACTAGTAAGTTCATGTCGGGTGCTTCTGATTTGGTTATCAAGGAATGTTGTACCACCATGTTAATTAAGGAGATGGATATCTCTCATTTGATGTACATGTCCAACAAATAGAAGAGGAAAAGCTCAAGGAAAGGGCGAAATAGTCCAAGAGGGCAAGGACCTGTAATGGTAATTAACTTTTCTTATTCTAGGTCCAATGGTCACGGGTGTCCTAAATTCCAAAAAAGGTTTTTGGGTCAAGGTTATTATAATGCTTCTACTCCTAAGTAAACAAAGATAGGTTGTCGAACCCTAAGCCTCAATGAGGTAATGGTGGTGGATCTTTTATACCTACTTGCACTAGGTGTGGTAAGAAATATGATGGAAAATGTTTGGCCAACATGGATGGTTGCTTTAATTGTGGAAAGAATGGTCATAAGATGAGAGATTGCTCGATGCTTTCTACTATGGGAAGGGATGGTAGGCAAGCTCATCCTAGTGGTTTCGGTTTGGGTGCTCCGAAGCAAAACTGATTCTATGCTCTTCAAACTTGACAAGATCATGAGGATTCTTCATATGTTGTGACTGGTATGTTGAAAGTTTTTCACCTTGATATTTATACTTTACTTGATCCAGGTGCTACGTTAACATTTGTCACTCTTTAATTGGCCGTGAGAGTTGATGTTAGTCCAAAAATCCTCTCTAATCCCTTTCGTGTCTCAACTCCTATTGGTGATTCTATTGTTGCTAAGAAAGTTTGTAGAAATTGTTCTATTTTTGTTTCTCATAGAGTCACCCATATTGAACTTGTAGAGCTTGATATACTATATTTTGATGTTATTCTTGGGATGAATTAGCTTCATGCATTCTATGCTTCCAAAGATTGTAGGACCCAATTGGTCACCTTCAAGATCTGAATGAACCTATCATGTCATTAGAAGGGGCAAATTATGTTCTTAATGGATTTTATATATTGACTAAAGTCTAGGAAGATTATTTCTAAGGGTTGCATCTATGAGCTTGTTTGAGTTAGGGACATAAATTCTGAAACCCCTATTATTGAGTTAGTTCTGATTGTAAATGAGTTTCCAGAAGTGTTTCCTGATGATCTTCCCGGTATTCCTCTCGAAAAGGAAATAGACTTTGATATTGACCTTCTTCGAGATACGCAACCTATCCCTATTCCTCCTTATTGTATGGCCCAGGAAGAGCTTAAAGAGTTAAAGGATTAATTGAAATATTTGTTAGACAAGGGTTTTATTACACTGAGTATCTCTCCATGGGGTGCTCTAGTGTTATTTGTTCGATAGAAAGATGGTTCTATCCAAATGTGCATTGACTATTTGCAATTGAATTGAATAAGGTTACTATTAAGAATAAGTATCCTATTCCAAGGATTGTGATTTGTTTGATAGACTCCTAGGAGTGAGTTATTTCTTTAAGATTGATCTTCGGTTTGATTATCGGCAATTGAGGGTGAAAGAGAATGACATTTTGAAGACATCTAATCAAACCCAGTATAGTCATTATGAGTTCTTGGTGATGTTTTTTGGTTGGACTATTGCCCCGCGACATATATGGATTTGATAAATAGGGTCTTTAAGAAATATCTTTACATGTTTGTGATTATGTTTATTAATGATATTTTTACTTACTCTCGAAGTGAAGATGAGCATATTGATCATTTGACGATTGTATTATGAATTCTCAATGATCTGGTATTGTATGCTAAGTTTAACAAGTGTGAGCTTTGGTTGAGTTTTATTGCTTTCCTTGGCCATATTTTCTCCAGTGAAGGTATTCAAGTCTATCCTAAGAAAACCGAGGTTGTTAAGAATTATCCTAGACCTTTATCCATTTTAGATATGCATAGTTTCTTGGGTTTGATCGGTTACTATAGAAGGTTTGTGGAAGGATTTTCCTTTATTGCTTCACCTTTGATGACATTGACTCCAAAGAAAGTGAAATTTATATGGTCGGAAGCTTGTGAGAAGAGTTTCCAAGAGTTGAAGGATAGACTCACTACAACCCCTATCTTGACCCTGGTGGAAGGATCAAATGGTTTTGTGCTTTATTGTGATGCTTCATGGTTTGATCTTAGTTGTATTTTGATGCAATATGGAGAAGTCATTGCTTATGCTTTATGTCAATTTAAGGTGCATGAAAAGAATTATCCGACTCATGAGTTGGAGTTAGCGGTGGTAGTGTTGCCTCAAATATTTGGAGACATTACTTTTATAGTGTTCATGTAGATGTCTTTAGCGACCATAAGAGTGTGAACTATGTATTCACTCATAAGGATTGTAATCTTTGTCAGAGGTGGCTTGAGTGTAACACCTCAAATTCAAAAAGATAAAAATCTCAGTTTTCAAAAAATTCTGGTACTAGCACAGACAGAGACACTAACGGTCCATAGGTCCGACCACGGACCGTAGGTGGGGCCCTGGTTGGCCAGTCCAAATTTTCCAAAGTGTCAAGGTTTTAGTATTTTCATATGGTTCACTAGGATGGTCTGTTTGCCAATGCATGAGTCGTAGGTAGGTCTCATGGGTGAGTCACATGCTTAGTGGAATTTTTAGGGCCAAGAATGGGACTTACAGTGTGCATGTACGGACTGTTAATTGACCGACGACCGCACATGGGTCCCGTTGTTTGAAGGCCCACAAAACAAGTTTCTGAACTCATCAACAGTTGACTAGGATGGTTCGTGGTTAGACCTATATATGGTCCATGGGTCCAGCCGTCAACGGGGTTCGATAGTTATTTTAAAGGGGCTATTGGGTTTTTTTCTAATTATTCCAACACAATACTATGTCGTTTTAATCTTTACCCAAAGCCCTATATGGTGATTTTTAACCCCCAAAACACCCAATTCAATTCATTCTCCAACATTCCCCAAAGTTGAACAAGCCATTCTCTCAGATATTTCTCTCTCTAAGAAAGAAGAAGGAAGCTAGGGTTTCAAGATCAAGTCTCCTAATCCTCCATTTATTTCAAGATTTTGGCATCAAGGTATGATAGTCTTTACCTATGGATCTGTTTCCTCCATAGGGTTCATAAATTCTTTAATTTCCAGGTTAGAAATCTCCTATTGAAGTTAGGGTTTTCTTCCATGTCATGGGTTCCTTTCAATGTGGATATAATTGATTGTTTTATGAACTATTATGCATGAATTGAGATAATCTTTTGTTTTTAATATGAATTCCTATGAACCCATTCTTAACCCATGTTTTCTAGATTATGATGATTGGAAGTGGGTTTTGAACTATGAAAGAGGAATTATGAAGATATGCATGTTCTTATAGAACTGATGAAAATGAAGCATAAATGTTGTTATTGTTGATTGTTGTGAATGGATTTCTCACATAATACTCAATACATGAATGTGACAGGTTTTCTCTCATAAAGAATTCTTAGAGTTGAAAGGTTTTCGCAACTAAACTATGAATCAAGTTTTAGAAGCTATTCCAATGGTAAGACAAGAGGCGATTACCCATGTCCCCATAATGATAAGACAAGAGGCGATTACCCACGTCTCTTAAAGATAAGATGAATATGATTTATGACTATTTCGTGCGAACTATGCTTAGTATCGAGTGGACAAGTGGCGATTACTCGTGTCCCATAAACTATGTGCCATCATAGGTTCTCATAGATAGACATTAGCTATTGGATCCACTTAAGCTAGAAGTTCATGGTCCTTAACTTGGCAACTGATGACACTTTATTTTGATGTGGAGTAATCACGAGATTCCATATTATAGCTCATATGGTCTCTATGTCAGTTAAGGCAAATTTCCCACAACTATAATGATGAAGTAAGGTTACTTCTAAAAGTATCGTACAAGTGTTCAAAGATGATTTTACTTTCCTTGACCATGATCATGATTATACTTCTAATCTTTTATCTTAATGTTTTAACTTGGTCTTTGCATGTCATGAAAATGTCATTTTAGCATGATTTGGTACATTTATGCATTGATATCATGCTTGGTACATTATTGA
Source organism: Solanum acaule (assembly GCA_036250505.1). Classification (NCBI taxonomy): domain Eukaryota; kingdom Viridiplantae; phylum Streptophyta; class Magnoliopsida; order Solanales; family Solanaceae; genus Solanum; species Solanum acaule. The sequence goes on from JAJOOR010047299.1 coordinate 5,244, forward strand.
ACTAACACATACTCTCTCCTACATTCTTCTAAAAATATAGTGTCCAATGCTCTGATTCCTCATCTCTGTGGCAAGGGATCACTTAGTAGATATTGAAGATTGGTGAGTACTCATGTTCTGAGGACCGAGCCTTTGTTTCTTATTGTCTTTACTTTTTAGTATTATTCGTGATGTACGGGTTATATCCCGATCACTCTTGATGCACTAGATGGCTTTGAGACTATATAGACTTCAGCTTTATTTTTATCAAACTCTTTATGATATGAATTGTCTTTTTAAATCATTAATTCTATTATCTTGTATGATGCATGTTAAATGGCTTGTGTAGGGCCTCTCGGGGTCCTATACGCCAGGTTACGCCTAGGGTATACTTTGGATCATGTCAAACTTGGTTATTAGAGTAGAAGATTTAGAATGGTCCTTGGATGTCTCATAAGCCACGTCGAGTTGAGTCTTGTTCATGAGTGTGAAGCGCGCCACATTTATGGATAACAAGCTACAAGATGATTAGGAAACTCCAATTCTTTTATACTCTAAGTTGTGCGATAGAGTGTAACTATTTATGTCCTCTCTCCTAATCCTTATTCAGTGCATTTTAAGAAATGGCCCATCAAAGATTATATGTTTGGAGGAATGCGATGAGAATGTGGAATAAGAAGCTCCTTCTCAAGCTCCTCAAGTTTTGGTTTACCCTTTGGCCGAGCAAGTGACTAATGTGGAGTTTAGGGTTGCTTTTCAAGTGTTGGCTCAAGCCATGATAGCTCAAGACATTAGGGAGATTGTGGTCCCCATGAACCCAAATATGGGTACAATGGTAACTAGGGTGAGAGACTTCTCTAGAATGAATCCCTCGGAGTTTCAAGAGTTCATTGATGAAGTGTATAAAGTGTTGATGATCATGGGAATGACGCTGGTGGAAAAGGCGAAAATTGTCGCTTACCATCTTAAGGGTGTTGCTCAAGTTTGGTTCAACCAATGGAAGGGAGGGAGGGCAATTGATGCGGGTCTTCTCGATTAGGAAAATTTAAAAGGTTTATTTCCTTGATATGAGGGAGGCAAAAGTACTTGAGTTCATCAACCTTCGTCAAAGAAGCATGAATATGAAGGAATATTCTTTGAAGTTCACACAATTTTCTAGGTATGCTCCTACTATGGTTGGAGATCCTAGGGCAAGGATGAGTAAGTTTATTTCGGGTGTGTCTGAGATGGTGGTTAAAGAATGTTGTACCGACATGCTTATCAATGAAATGGACATTTCTTGTCTTATGGTTCATTCTCAACAAATAGAAGAGGAGAAATTGAAGGAAAGATCTAGGGAGGTGAAGAAGGCAAGGACCAGTGATGGTGACTTTTCATATTCAAGGTCCAATGGGCATTGTCGTTCTAAGTTTCGACAAAGGATTTCATGTCAAGGTTCCTCCAAAACCTCTCCTAAGTTCAACGAAGATAGGGTATCTAACCCTAGGCCTCAAGGAGGAAATAGTAGTAGATCTTTATTGCCTACTTCTGCTAAGTGTGGAAAGAAGCATGAGGGTAGATGTCTAGCCGGTTCTAATGCATGATTTGGCTATGGTAAGATGGATGGAAAGATAAGGGACTGTCCCTCAGTTGCTAAAAATAAAGGATATAATTGTGAACGGGCTCAACCTAATCCTTTGTCCGGTTCTAGTGGGAGTTAGAAGCAAAACGATTCTATGCACTTCAGACTCATCGTGAGAAAAAGGGTTCTCCCGATGTGGTTATCGGTATGTTGAAAGCCTTTCATCTTGATGTTTATTCTTTACTTGATCATGGTGCTACCTTATCTTTTGTGATGCCATATGTGGCTAGGAGGATTGATATTCTTCCAGATGTGTTAATTGATCTTTTTTCTGTCTCTAATCCTATCGGTGAGTCTATTGTGGCTAAGAGAGTATAGAAATTGTCATGTCTCCTTACCCCATAGAGTCACTCATGTAGATCTTGTAGAGCTTGATATGTTAGATTTTGATGTCATTCTTGGTATGGATTGGTTGTATTCTTGTTATGCTTCTGTTGATTGTATAACCCGAGTGGTCCAGTTCCAGTTTCCAAATGAGCCTATCCTAGAGTGGAAAGGAGGAAATTTTATGCCTAAGGTTCAGTTTGTTTCTTGTCTTAAAGCTATAAAGATGATATCTCAGGGTTGCTTATACCATCTAGTTAGGGTAAGGGATATGGATTCTGAAACCCCTACTCTTGAGTCGGTCACCGTTTCAAATGAGTTTCTAGAAGTGTTTCCTTATGATCTACCCGATTTTCCTCCTGAAAGGGAAATAGGCTTAGGTATTGACCTTCTCCCAAATACACAACCTATCTCTATTCCTTATTATTGAGTGGCTCAGGAAGAACTTAAGGAATTTAAAGAGCAATTGAAACATTTGTTGGATAAGGGTTTCATTCGATTGAGTATCTCTCCATGGGGTGCTTTAGTTTTGTTTTTTCGAAAAAAAGATGGTTCACTCCATATGTGTATCGACTACCTGTAATTGACCAAGGTTACAATTAAGAGTAAGTATTCTCTTCCAAGGATAGATGACTTGTTTGATCAACTACAAAGAGCAAGTTACTTCTCTAAGATTGACCTCCGGTCGGGTTATCACCAATTGAAGGTAAAGGAAGATGATATTCTGGAAACAGCTTTTTGAACTAGTTATGGTCATTTTCAGTTTTCTTTTGGGTTGACAAATGCCCCAGCGCATTTATGGATTTGATGAATAGGGTATTTAGATAGTACCTAGATATGTTTGTGATTGTGTTTATCAATGACATCTTGATCTACTCAAGGAATGAAGATGAGCATACCAATCATTTGAGGATTGTGTTGCAACTCTTTGCAAAGTTTAGCAAATGTGAGTTTTGGTTAAGGTCTATGGCTTTTCTAGGGCACATTTTTTGTGGAAATGGTATTGAGGTAGATCCTAAGAAGACCCATGCGGTAAAAATTTGGCCTAGTCCTCTATCCTTTAGGATATTAGAAGTTTCTTGGGTTTAGCCATTTTCTATAGAAAGTTTATGGAAGGGTTTTCATCAATTGCCTTTCCATTGATGGCATTGACCTAAAAGAAAGCAAAATTCTTCTGGTCGGAAGCATGTGAAAAGATTTTCAGGAATTAAAAGATAGACTTACTTCCGCTCTGGTGTTGACTTTACCTGAAGGAACTAATGGGTTTGTTATTTATTGTGATGCTTCAAGAATTGGGTTAGGATGTATCCTTATACAAAATGGGAAAGTCATTGCCTATGCCTCAAGGAAACTTAAGGTGCATAGAAAATAACTATACTACCTATGATTTGGAACTAGCGGCAGTTGTATTTGCTTTGAAGATTTGGAGGCCTTACTTATACGGTGTTCATGTCTATGTCTTTAGAGACTAGAAAAGTTTGCAATATGTGTTTAAACAGAAGGACTCAAATCTTCGCCAAAGAAGGTGGCTTGAGTTACTAAAGGATTATGATATGAGTATTCTCTATCACCCCAGTAAAGCAAATATGGAAGCGGATGCTCTTAGTCGGTTGACAATGGGTAGTGTTGCTCATATAAAGGATAGTAAGAAGGAGTTTGTTAGAGATGTTCATAGATTGGCCCGAATGGGTATTTGGTTGGTTGACTCTAGTAAAGGTGGCGTTATGGTTCATAATGGTTTGAAATCGTCCTTTGTGTCTAAAGTGAAAGTAAAGCATGGTCTCGATCCGACTTTGGTTGAATTAAAGGAAGTGGTGCTTTAAAAGTCCGTTGACTCTTTCTCCCAAGGGGGAGATGGTATGCTTCGTTATAAAGGTGTTTGTGTGTTCCCAATGTAGATGATGTTAGAGAGCAAATCATATTAGAAGCCCATGTTCTTGATAGTCCATTCACCCGGGAGCCACCAAGATGTACTGTGACTTGCGGGAGATCTATTGGTGGAATGGGATGAAAAAGAATACTGCGGAATTATTGGCAAGGTGCCCTAATTATCAACAAGTGAAAGTTGAACATTATAAGCTGGGAGGTTTGTATCAAGATATCAGTAATCCTACTTGGAAGTGGGAAGATTTGAATATGTACTTCATTATTGGGTTACCTCGCACCTGGTGGCAACATGACTTGATTTGGGTTATAGTAGATCAAATGACGAAATCGACTCATTTCATTCCCGTCAAAGTTTCTTATGCGGCAGAGGACTATGCTAAGTTGTATTTGAGGGAAATGGTTTGGTTGCATGCATGGAGTGCCCTTATCCATTATCTCCGATCGTGGTACACAATTCACTTCTCAATTTTGGAAGTCTTTCCAAAAAGGGTTTGGTACTCCTGTTAATCTTAGCACGACCTTTCATCCACAAACTAATGGGAAAGTGGAGCGTACCATCCAAACTTTGGAATATATGATGAGAGCGTGTGTAATTGACTTCAAGGGTAATTGGGATGATCACTTGCCTTTGATTGAATACGCATATAATAATAGCTATCACTAAAGTATTGGCATGGCTCCATTTTAGGCTCTATATAGTAGGAGGTGTAGATCTCCTATACGCTGGTTTGAAGTGGGTGAAGTTGCTTTGATAGGTCCTGAGTTGGTACATGAGGCTATGGAGAAAGTTCCACTTATTAAAGAAAGGTTGAAAATGGCCCAAAGTCGACAAAAGTCTTATGCAGATGTTAGAAGAAGGTATCTTGAGTTTGATGTGAATGATTGGGTCTACATGAAAATTTCACCCATGAAGGGTGTAATGAGATTTGGAAAGAAAGGGAAGCTTAGTCCCCGTTATGTGGGCCCATATCGGATTTTGAGGTGTATTGGTAAAGTGGCTTATGAACTTGAATTTCCTAATGACTTGGCATCGGTGCATCCAATTTTCCATACCTCCTTGTTGAAGAGATGTGTTGGTGATCCAACCTCTATAGTACTATTGGAGAGTCTTGGCATAAAGGATAGACTTTCTTATGAAGAAGTTTCGGTTGAGATTTAAGAAATAAAGAAATTGCTTCCGTGAAGGTTCTTTGGAGAAATCAGTTAGTTGAGGGAGCTACTTGGGAGGCCGAGGCCGATATGATATCATGTTATCCTCATAACTTTCCCTCCGTCTCTACTCTAGCTTGAGGTGTTTAGTTCCACATGGGTTACTCTTATGGTGTCATGTGTCTTAGATATTCTTATGATTTCTTCATTTATGCATGTTCATGAAAAAGCTTGATTTTTTAGAAGAATGAGTTAGCTTGATTGATTATTCATGTTTATGTGCATTTGAATATTATTTCCATATAGACCTTATGAAATGATGTTTTGAAGATGCTTTAAATTGGAGTTGATGTTTCCTCCTCGGCTATGTGCATTTATATATAATTGCAGTCATGTTGGGTTGTTAGGTTTAAGTTCCTACCCTCCATAGGATGTCTTGAATCCCATTCGAGGACGAATGCTCCCAATGGGGATATATTGTAACACATTGGAATCAAAAAGATGAAAATCATAGTTTTTATTTCAAAAGCTCTGGTGTCAACATAGATGGAGCCACCAACAGTCCGTATGTTGGACCACAGACCATAGGTGGGGCCGTGGTTAACCAGTCCAAATTTTCAGAAATGTCAAGGTTTTAGTATTTTCATACGGTTCCCCAGGACGGTCTGTTGTCCAATGCACGAGCCGTAGGTAGGTCTCATGGGTGTGTTACAAACTTAGTGGAATTTTAAGGGCCAAGAGTGGGATTTATGGTGGCCATGTATGGATAGTAGGTTGACCGACTGACCCTACATAGGTCCCGTCGTTCAAAGGCCATGGAAAACAAGTTTCTGAACCGGCCGACGATTAACCAGGACAATCTGAGGTTGGACCTACAGACCGTGGGTCCGGTAGTTATTTTAAAGGGGCTTTTGGGTCTTTTCCTAGTTATTCCAACCCAATACTATGTCGTTTTATCCTTTACCCAAAGCCCTATATAATGATTTTTAACCCCCAAAACACCCAATTTAATTCATTCTCCTAAATTCCCCAAAGTTGAACAAGTCACCCTCTCAAATATTTCTCTCTCTAAGGAAGAAGAAGGAAGCTAGGGTTTCAAGATAAAGTCTCCTAATCCTCCATTGATTTCAAGCTTTTGGCATCAAGGTATGATAGTCTTCACATTTTGAGTTCTTTCCTCCATAGGGTTCCTAAATTCTCCAATTTACAAGTTAGAAATCTCCAATAAAAGATAGGGTTTTCTTCCATGTCATGGGTTCCTTTCAATGTGGATATAATTGATTGTGTTTTGAACTATTATGCATGAATTCAGATAATCTTATGTTTTTAAGATGAATTCCAATGAACCCATGCATAACCCATGTTTTCTAGATTATGATAATTGAAAGTGGGTTTTGAACTATGAAAGAGGAATTTATGAAGATATGCATGTTCTGACGAAATTGATGAAAATGATAA
>JAJOOR010047300.1:0-13085 GCA_036250505.1 Solanum acaule
TCTAAAAGAGAATTACATGTAACTATTCATAATAAGTGAAATTAGTAACCAGAAAGAGAACATGCAGCATCTTCATCATATCTAAACTCTGAAATGATTCAAAAAAGATTGAAGAGTACTAATATTGTGCATCGAGTTTAACTTTTGTATACTGATAGTATAAACGATTGTTATAATGTAAGTGAAATTAGTAACGAGAACGAGAAATCACCTGTCAGTCCTATTTCTGAGTCTTCTAAGAAATTTCTCATTATCATCTTCCACAACCTTAAGTATACTCTCCATGAGTACCTTCCTATCTTGATTACCAAGATTAGTCATGTCAACTTCATGATGCACTACCCTCCCATTGCCTATCACCTCCTTCATCATCCCTTTTCTCATTCTATCGTACGTTGGCAACCGATCTATAGCAGCCCATTTCAGCTCCTTCTCCTCCTCCTCTGCCATCTCCCGCCAGCGCGTACTATAATTCTTCATGAAAAAATCATCCCTTTGCCCTCCAAGCACCTCCATAATACTTTGAGATGACCTCCAACTTGTCCCCCTACTATTACTACTCCTCAATCTTGCTAACTCATTCCCCACAAATGCCCCCTCCATCATTGTCAACACTTCCTCAAAATTGTTATACCACTAATAGTAACACATCAAGAACAAGGAAAAGATCAAATCTTTTGAAGAGTTTCCTAAGAATGATCAAGATTTCAACGAGAGCGAAGTCAGTATTTTCACTAACAGGATTCAAAATATAAGAAAGTGAACTCACGAAGAAGCCAAGGAGATTCAACGTCTACTATATAAACATAAAAAATAATTTCAAATTTTATATATATAATGTAATTTTTCGACAAAAAGGGTTCGGAATGATCAAGAGTTTGGAGAGTTGTTCATAAACCAATGATCAAATGAATTCTTGATCAAAGATTTTTTGGAGGATCATATAAAAAATGAAAGCAATATTTTAGATGTTACATACAAGATTATCAAGAAATGTTTCAATTCAAGAATGCAACTTTTTAAGTTTCTTGAGATACTATAAAACATAAAAATTTCTTATATTTATAAAACTTTTTTTTTCTTCATGGTGGACTAGGCAATATCTTATTTATTACTTCTCCCAACCCCATATAGGATAGTGGGGTGGTGAGAAATGATGAGGTTGAAGATTAACCAAAAAAGTGAACCATTTTTCTGAAAAATTCTGGTCAAATTAGGAGAATTGAGTGTTTTTTCCCCTCTTTAAAACTGTTATTTTGCCATTTGAGATATTTATGTTATGTAAAACTTACAAAAACGAGTCAAAGATTTAGAGCTTATGAGTTTTGAATTTGCTATCGAATGGAATAAATCGTTTCAGTTACTGAGTTCTCAATTAGACATTTATTGAATGAGTTTTCACAAAGTCGTTTGAATTCGTAACTAATATTGTAAGTCTGATGTTGACGGACAATATGTATATATTTAATTTACCGTAAGATTTGAGCGAAAATTATTAGCTTAAAACATGCAAGTCCTTGAGTTGACTTATAGCAAAATGAAACTCTTCATAGCTAAATGATATTTAAAAAGTAAAAAAAGCATTAAATTGTATTAATGGTATAAAAAGTTATTTATACGTTCGGTATACAATAATATACCCAGTGTTATTCCACAAGTTTGGTATATAATTTAAATAGGTGAGATTAAGATAAGAAAAGAGAAAATATTTGACTAAATGGAGATTAATCTAACTTAGTTGACTTCTGTGAGAAAGGTTATGTTCCACTTTGAGTTATTTTTCTTTTATAATCATTAAGGTAATAAAGTTAATTAGTTGGGAAAACACCCACTAAACACATCCTACATAGTGTACTTCTACTTAACTTTAAGTATTTTAGAGCAATAATCATGGTAGACCAAAGGTACAACTGTTTAGACACAGAGTACAATAGTCGCGATGCTCGTTTTTCGCATTGCTAATATCACTATCACTACGTATTATAAAAATGACCATACAAATTTGTGTCGTATAACTAAAAGAACATCTGTTTACTTTTACTTGTCATGAATTAATTCCATTGTCAACTCGTTAAATCAAGCACCAACAAGGGCTGTAGTGGGATAGATAGAATCCTCTCATTCTTAACCAGAGATTTTGAGTTTGAATATTGAATATTAAAAAATCCTGTTAGACAGCGATTTATGAAGCACAAATTTGGATTAGTCGGGGTCTGAGACACCGGGTGAAAAACAAAAAAAAAATAGTCTGAAAGTCAAGTAGGATAAAAGGCTAAAGACTGAATAATCCATCACTATCTTTGGTCATTACAGACAAAGGTTTCTAATGCTTTGAAAAGCCAGAAAGAACATCTGCTGATCTCATAACATACAGCTATTGGAAAAGCAAATTAGTCACCACTTGCACAACCTTGACATCCACAATGTACACACTCTATTACAGCAGCTTCCCTAAGGTGTTTGGGGACACGACATGCACAAGTAGTCGCAAAGTTGTGATCCCGGGGCTGTATGCAGTGCAAGCAGCAGAGACGCTCGTATCCAGGCTGCAAGTTGAGTCCCAGGAAAAAGGAAAGAGTTAAATGTGAGTGACCAAATACAAAGGCCGGTAAGAAGGCTTTTAATGCCTGTAAATAAGCTGTAAGCCTGAAAACGTTTGCTTACCATCTCAGCGAGAAAGTATCTGATGGGTGATAAGAAGCAAGGGTCAAAAATGCAGTTCAATAGAAGAGTGCAGGTATTTTTAAACACTTATGTCTCACTCTTCAAGAAAAAGAAGAAGAATCATTTTCCTAGAATGCCTATGAATGCCTATCCAGAGGCAAAACATGCTAAATCGTGGTAAGTTTCAAGTTTCTGAAATAAAATACGCCTCCTATCTTCCAAACCTTTCCATCCATTAACTAGCATCTAAGAACTAAGACTAAAACAATGCTCAATATGGATAATATGTTGAAAGATTAGTAACTATATGAATATTTCCCTAGAAAGGATATTAAAATCTAACAGACGCAGATGAAGTCAGCAGATGAGGAAGAAAAGAAAAGAAAAGAAAACCTTTTTTAGTTTTTTTATTTTGTACTGTGCTTTTGGGCATTTTCTCTTGTTCTCTTGTGATGGGCTAATTGTCAAAAAGAACTAAAAAGATGAAGGGGTTTTGTATGCATCCCAAAGAAGTAAAGAGAGAAAACTGTAGCTATCGCAAATTTTCACCCTCTTTACTTCTTTTTTTTCACTTTGACTTTAGATGAGCAGGAGGCTGGGCGGTTAACTAGAACAGACAGATTTTATAAGTTCTAAAGGAAGTTGCCTTCAATTACCTTTTTCCACTTTGCAATCAGGTTGCGATCTGCATAACCTTGTTCCAAACAGAATTCGTACAGCTCTTTAGATATTTCATTCCTTCCATAGTAAAGGTCATATACATATCTGCTCCTCTGATGTGCAACCTTGAATATGGGCCAGAGTGCTTCACACTTTCTTTTACCATCATTAGAGTCATTGCCAGCTACCAAAACCCAAAAAAACAGAAGTTAATGGTCTGGAAATTTCAATCACAAAAATAGACAATGAGATTGCTGAATTCCACGTAGCATCAAATTGCTTACCTTCTCTCATTTTAGCATCCAGTTCAGCTAAGGTAGGCTCAATCAGCTCCCAACCCTCAGGGTATTTTATACGGTTTGTCTTAACTCTAGGCATTTTTCAGCTGCAAATAAAAAAATGAAGAGACTTACTTCATCTGTAAGACAACATGAAGAGAAAAGTAGCAACACCCCTATAATTTATATACCAACAACATAAAAAGCATTTTTTATAGGTAAATTAAGTTTCTTTATCGTCAATAAGCAGCACCAAGAAGGTGCTACGTCAGTACGAAATGAGTGAAGAATCATTCCCTGTAAGAGTGCAGGGGAGTCTATGACTTCCACCATATTGACAGAATCATCTATTACTACAAAAGTACAAATTCTTTAAGAATTTGAAAGTTCCCAGTAAGGATAAGGTTTTATCCTGAAACATCTCTGCTTCCTTCCATTCCGGACTGCCCAAAACATAGACAAAGAAATCATATTCCAAAGCATTCTCTGTCTCTTTTTAAACCTCTACCCCCCACCCCACCCCACCCAAAGCTGCTTAGTGCATCCACGCTTCATCCATATAGTCCCAAAACCATCCCCAAGCTGCTTAACGCATCCACACTTCACCCGAACCCTATTTGTTTTTTTCATTTAACCAAGTAAGGATTTATCTTATTCACATCAATAGGTATTCCATTGAGACAGCCTCTCTCTGCAGTAAAAAGCATCTATCACACAGACTAATCCCTCACTTTGTCCTGTCTTAGACATTCCTCTTTTTTTTTGAAATTGATGTCTTAGACATTCCTCGTGTAAGGCAATTTATTCAAAACAGAAACTTTAGCCAGCAGCATTTGCTTTCCAAATCATTTTCCATGGCAAATGGCCAATATCCCAGCATACTCTGCTTAAAACCATTCATAAAAAGCCTTAACTGAGAGATTTTCATCCTTCATGCTGGCATTGGATCTGGTACTCTTGAGTAGGATCCTGTCCGGTCTGAAAATCAGACAGCTAACAGTTTCCATATTTCGATCCTCCAGATTTCTTCTATACTATAAGTTCCAGTATCATCATTCAGGCAGTCGGTCAAGGGGCAAGATAACCTCACGCCTCCCTTGATCTGCAGTTATCCAGCGCCTTATCCTAATCCTATCAAAATCGTATCTTTTACCACATGCAGCTTCAGTTGATTACTTCTGAAAACTCATCATAGGTTCCTACTCTATTGCATACAGCCACCATGACAAGCATGTCAAGCTTTGTATCTAATGGCTATCCCCATCATATTTTTCTTTTACCAACTCCTTCCATAGCTCTTCCTTTTCTGCAGAACTACCACAGCCATTTGGAAAAAAGGCTCGTATTATGAAGCCTTAGGTTCTTCACTACTAATCCTCCACTAGTTTTGCTTTAGTCAACTGTCAGCGTGGACCATTTGATCAAATATACCTTCTTTCTTTCACAGCATCCCTTTACATCTCAAGCAGTCCAGTTGTTTCTCAACTTTGGTAAGAATTTGAATAGCCGAAATATCTAATACACTATTTATCAATGTCACCCTTCCTCCAAAAGAAAGATACTACTTCTTTCAAGGTTCTAGTTCCACACCATTTGATAGCATCCGGCCAATCTGGCGGGGCACTATAGTCCCCATTCCCCTATATGTGTACTTGCCAGCTCATCTACTAAATTTCTAGCAATCACCAAAAATATGCTACTCTTGGTCAAGTTAATGTGATACCCAGCAATAGCAACAGCAGCTGAGGACATTATTATCTTAAATATTCGACTACCACTGCTTTAGCACCACACAAAGTGTGTGCATCATCTGCTAACAAGCAGGGAAATACTTCCACTATGTTTCTATTTACTTACCAATCCCAAAACCTTTTATCCACTCATATTTCATGGTCCTTATTATCACCAAGATGAGAGACCCCATCACCAATAGAAATAGAACAGGCATTTTGGCTATCATCTGCTAACAAGCAGGGAAGGATTATATCCTCTTAACTAAAGGCTAATTAGACTGAGATCTTTCAATTCAATTGTCCCTGTTCTTTGTTATTACAGCAATGAAGGCGGCACTAAACTTTCCCCAAATGTTCCCTTCAAAAAATTTCCAACATTCCCCGGCATCTCTGAAATAATGACGAAGGGCCTTATCATGAACATTGCTTATTACAACTGCCTTCACTTTCTCTACCAAAAATAGATTCTTTTTTTCTCCAAGGAATTTTGTAACATTATTTATACTCTGGCATTAAGGATATCAGATCATCATCCTATCAATCTGGTTCCGCATGCTCCATTTTCCTACAATAGTCTCTCATAGAATTCTAAAGATCACTCTTATATCTCTTTTAAATCTTCCACAGTTTCCTCAATAATCTCCTGTCTGTCTATATTTCTATACCTACTATGAGCATTGACCATTTCATGTAAAAACTAGACTATGCAAACAGAGCTAAAAACAAAATTTTCAGTTCTATAAAAACAGTGGATTTTTTCAGAATTGCAACAACCATAGGGGTATCAAGTTGTTAAGCCACACTATGAAGGTTTGAGAGAGGGTGGTGGAGATGAGAGTGAGGAGGAATGTGTCTATTTCCGAGAATCAGTTCGATTTCATGCCATCCATCTACCTCACACGGTAGGGATAAGGTCTGCGTACACATTATCCTCCCCAAACCCCACTTGTGGAATTACAATTACACTGGGTTGGTATGATGTTATTGTTGTTATTAAAACAGTTGAATCCCCTAGTCATAAGATAATTTTATTGAGGTGAAAAAAGAGTTCAATAATCGCTACTACTTTTGAATCCTCTTGTTATAATTCCTAGTTCCACCACTATCCATGTTCAATAAAGTTTTGTTCCACATCACCACGAAAATTATAACAACAACAACATAACCAGTGGAGTCTGACAAGGTAGAGTGTACGCCGACCTTGAGGTAGAGAGGTTGTTTCCAATAGACTCTCGTCCACAAGAGATATTATAAACTAGCATATTCAATATAATCTCACAAGCAGAGACTGTGAAGGGCAAAATATACACAAACCTTACTCCTATGTTTACGAGTTAGAGAGGTTGTTTCCTATAGATAACCAGTTCAATGAAGCATAATTACAAGGATCATCATTGAAATTATCATTGCACAAAAATCCACAAAAAGAATCATAGAGTAACCGAAACATTCTTGTGGACATAGAAGATGTTCAAAAGTAGAGAAGGTGTTTACTTACCTTCGGTTATGAACGGAAGTAACTCCGATCGCCGTCTCCGGCGAGCTACTGCTACAACTGCGGGAAGTATGCTTCTCCGTTTTCTGTGTTCGGCGACGAAAGAGAAAATATAGGAACAATTTACATATATATCCCCTTAACTTGTCATAATTGTAGAATACTCCCTACTTTTTATTATAACAGACAATTGAGTACCTGATCTTTTTTCTTTACCTTTTGGGATCCCCAAAGAAAAAAAAAGGTTACCAACTAATTTAAAATTATAGGGTAAAGTGTAAACTTGAGAAATGAAAAAAAATAATGAATTCATTAATAATAAAGAGTGGAATATTCACAAATCTTACGCTAATCTTTATAAATTAATGAAGTTGTTTTCGATATTTGTTAAAACAATTAATTAATTACTTATTAATATTGATAAGCTGAAATTAATTCTCATTCTCAATTGATCAAACTAATCCAATTTCCAAACGTTAATCTAAAAACTCATGAGTTTGTTTATAGAAAGTTGTAAACACCAACATTTTTAACGTTTACTTTCACCATCAAATAATGTGATGTAATGAATAAGACTGCTTTCTTTCTTAATTAGAGATGTCGATTTGGAGTCCTGAATATGAAATAAGAAATTGATAGAGTGTTTCCCCTCATGGTCCCTCGCACCAAATTTTTGACAAGACCCCTTTCTCCGAATAGGCCTTACACAATACAAACACAAATTAAACAAGTTTAAGAAAATTTCATAAATAGAAAACATAATAAGACTATATAGTTATAGTTTTGATAATTGCGCTCCATAGCTATAGTTTCGTTTGCTATAGAAATTGCAATTTGTATATTTCACCTGCGAATATACAAATAGGGTAAGTATATACAAATTATGTATTTATACATTAAGGAAATTTTCAAAATTCCGTTTGTATATTTCGCTTGCCAATATACAAACATGGTAATTTATTATGATTTTTTTATAAATCGTAGATATTTAGCTAGGATAAGCATATACAAAATTATGGATCGAATTATACAAATCAAGTAAATAACAAAAATTGAGAAAACTGTAACCACAAATTACAATTTTCTTAAACTGTAGCTATGTTATTTTGCATAATTTTCCCAACAAGTTTTATTGTAAATAATGAATATCTACTTCAAATATCATGTGAGATTATTTTATATTATACCTAATAATAAATATAATTTTAACTCAAAAATTATTCTATTTTATATTTTTTAAATAGAAATATTAGTTAGTTTCGAGATTATTTTAGTCCCACAATGTCTAATTGAGTGGCAGTAAAATAGGAAGTAACAATCTTGAAGCCTCAACTCAACAAATTGATTTCCCTTTGCGTCTATTTTTCTCTCTGACTTGTTGCTTTTCATCGAATTTCTCTCTAACTTTCCAAGTAAGTTCATTTCTCTATTTGAATTTGATTTTTTCATTGACCCTTTATTGTTCTTTGATTCAATTCTTTGTTATTTACATGATTGATTGATTAGATCTTGTTTTCTTCATTTTGTATGTGTGGCTTGTTTTGGTTGATGGGTTTGTTTTATTTGATCTTTTTGATTGATATGATAGATGGGATCTTGCGGTTTTTTATTTCGTTTTGGATTTGATGTTTACCATGATTCTGTCCAGTTTGTGCGTATCTCAATTAATTTCAGGGGTAGCCACTACCTACTATAGCTGCTACCTATAGTGGCGGATTCATGATTTTCAATCAGGGGTTTGAAAAATAAAAATGTAGAAAATAATGCAGTCCTTGACGTTGGGGTGCATTTTGAATATCTTAGATCGTTGAGCTAGCCTTTAGCATTTTGTTTAGGGGATTCACAATTTATATATGTACGTGAATATAGAAAATCTATCATGTATATACAAAGTTACTTTTTGATGAGGGAGGTTTGGGTGAATACCCTCTAGTTCCTCCCCCGGCTACCTTGCACAAGTAGAGGTAGGTGATTCTGTCAATCAAGGCTTGAACAGATAGGAAGAAATCACTTGAGACCTAATGTTTGCCAACCCAATTCATTTACCACTAGGTGTTACCCTTGGTTGCTATAATGTTGGTATTTGATAATCAGGGATGTCTTAGTTCTTCGTTAACAATGACAATGGAAAAAAGGTTCCTTGATAGAAAGTTCTTTTTTTTTTGTGTGGGGGTTGGGGCTTTGACAGTGGAATATCTCGTTGGCTAGCTAAGTCACTCCAACAAGAGAATTCCTATGTGATTATCAATGCCAATGAAGGGAAATTGTATTTCTTTTTCTGTTAGCAACTAGCAAGTGATTTGCACTGCCACTTGATGCCTAAAAGCACATGTTAATGGAGCTAAATTGGCTCAAGGATTAGATATTTTGGACATGGTAGTGGAAGACGTCGAGCTTCATTTATGTGAAGTATGTCTATGATGTAATGTGTGGCTGTTGGAGCTCCTGAGGATCTTACATTTGTTAGAGATGATAATTGGACCTGTAGCGTTTTTTAATAAGAATTGGACACGTAGTGTGCTCGAAATGCTTACAGTTCTAATGCCTGTTAGATATTGAAACCATGTGCTAGGAGAAATGCTGGTGAACACAGATCTGAAATCATCTAAGTGTCTTGATAAAAGCCGTTTCCTTTTACATTCTCCTTCTACATTTCCCCCTTTTCTTTATCAAGAAAAATAAATGCTGCTTAACATTATCTTTCGGCAGTTATCAGCATGTAAAATATTATAAGGCACTCTAATTGTTGGCCTAAATATTATCAGCAAGCTTGGTAATAATGTCCTTATACTGGATATTTGTGAGACATGATGTATCCATTTTTTGCTGTTGTAATTTTTCTTGCTTGATCTGTTGATACTTGAACCTATTTGATGCAAAGATGGAGCTTACAATAGTCTATAGAGCCTAAACTTGTGTGCAAATTGCACCCAAGTCGGTCTATCTTTGTGTGAAGTTATGGTTAGCTTATTCTATCTATGTTTGTTTCTCTTCTTTCTTTTGAATGGTCTTTCTATTCTCTGGACGTGTTGTACTGGACAAGCATTACCTTCATGACATTTCTTAATACCACAACTTTTTAACCATAAAAGGAAAAGCGGGTGGGGTTGGGGAAGAAGAGTCAGACTATCATTGTTTCTCAGTGTACTGTTGAATTTTTATTTATTTTGGTAATATCCATCTGGACCATCCCGATTAGCATTATTAATATGGAAGGTCTTTTACTAGTACCTTCTAACAATAGGCATATGGTTCATTTTCTACTTTCTGATTGATTGGTCGTAGTCTTGAGTCTTGGCCATCTTCTTTCCGAATATGTGTTTGATTGACATCTTGCTTGCATTAATTAGTCTTGAGTCTTTGCCATCTTTTTTCCGGGTTTGTGCTCGGTTGACATCTTTCTTGCATTAGAGGAACACTTGCTTTTCACTTCTTCATTCCCCTCTCTCCTTGTGTGCCACAAAAGTGATGAAGTATGTCTCTGAAGTGGTAAATAAGACAAGGAAATCACACAGATTACACTTCTAACAAAGCGAAAAGGATGCATGCTAAAGAACATCTTCTATGTTTATTTACCATCCTAGTGAGATTCTGCGTTGACGAGTTAATGAATTATGCAGGATGTCAGAAACACCCTTCTATCCCCGAGAAAAGCTTGCTGCGAAACAAAAGTATTTCCAGAGTGTTCACAAGTATACACACCTGAAAGGTCCCGTAGACAAGATAACCTCAGTTGCCATTCCACTTGCTTTGGCAACTACAGCTACCTTCATGATTGTGAGTTTCTATCATATTAAATCATCCGAGTCATTTCTCTGTTTCCTAGAATCAACTGTAAATCCGTTCTTGGATGCTGTTTCAGGCCAGGGGGATCTACAATATGTCTCATGGCATTGGCAAGAAGTAATAAAATGCTGACTTCTGCGCGCTCATTCCTAGGAAACTCGAGCACAAAAGAGATTTTTTGAGTTATTCACATTGAAAGTTTTGATGTTCTGAAGCTAATAATTGGTTAGATGCAGCAGACAATGCAGCCTGCACATTGAAAAGTTTGATGTTCTAAAGCTAATAATCAGTTTTTTTTTCATCTATTAACTGCCACAATTTGAGACTTTGCTCTAATTTTTGATGAAATGTTACTGTTTAACAATGAAAACAGAGTGGAACTATGTTCCCCCTTATTGTCAAAACTCGTGTGAGGGTCTACTGTTTTCGATAGACTGTCGACTCAAGTAAAACATACAAGAAAATAAGTATGGGAACGAAATACAGTAGTAAAGATGACATGTTAAAATAAAGGAGAAAGAAAACAATAACAACAAAAAATAATACAATAATAATTAAAATAAAGGAAACATGTAATAACAAAAGCGTAGAATAAGATGGTAGAAGAGTATTAGTGGCAATATTGATATCAGAAATTGGACGATACTCAATATAAGGTCATGTCCTCTGAAAGTTGTATGTATGTCATCTCCTATTTAACCATTGGTCCCATGTATTTGTTCGGCCTACTTCTAGCTTTTCTCCTATCCACCATAACCAACCTCGGTAAACAAAAAATAATGTATTTCAAAATAGTTCTAAGTATTTGATTAGTCAATTATTGATCAAACAATAATTCACTTTTATTTGTTCACTTTACTAAAATTATAAATTCTCATTTTTACTTGTCCACTTAAGCATATAAAAAATATCATTTCCTTTTTTGCCCTTAACATTTACTATAATTTTAAATTATTTTCCAACTACTAGATGTAATATGCAATTCATTTATTGGTCAAATAGATAATCAATTTATTATTGAGATAATAATCAAAAGCATATTTATCTCTTATTTTTTACGAAAAGAACACTAATAGTTAAAAGAACAAAATTCGAAAAATAATAATAACTGAGGGTAGTTTTGACCATTAAATCTTCCTATTTCATTTTTTCGGAATTACAAAGATATACATATAAGTCCACGAAGTTGTCCATTGTTTCATTTCACAGCAAATCGCCGACGGCAAGCCGGGAAAGCTCTCCCGCCGGCGAAGTTCCGTAAACTACTCCAGTAGTCTCTTCTCTGCATAGCTATTCCCTCTATAATGAGGTCCAAGGACAAAATCTCCTACTTCTACGACGGTAAGAGTTTTCTCTTTTTCTCCTTTTTCACTTCACACTAGAGAAATCACAAACACTAGGTGCTGTTCATTCTGTATGCGAGTGTTTATTTTGTTTATGTAAGCTGAATTTTTGTTACAGGTGATGTTGGAAGCGTATACTTTGGACCGAACCATCCAATGAAGCCGCACAGGTTGTGTATGACTCATCATCTGGTTCTGGCTTATGGACTTCACAGCAAGATGGAAGTTTATGTTTGTTACTCTATCCTTTTCTCTTTTGTGTTTGTGAAGTTTTCCGTCTTTTAAAGAGTTAATGGTAAAAAACACACTGAAAAATATCCTTTTTTTCGAGTTTCATACGTGAGTTATGAGGTACGGCCTAATAGTATCCTGTTTTTTCAAGTTTCATACTTGAGTTATGAGGTGTGTGAGTTTCCTACGAGAAGTATCGCCAACTATTTATCTAAACACCACTCAGCTATCAGCTGTCCCTTTTCGTGCCTGAAATATCACCATCAATTGGGTGTGTTTTGGGAACAATTACTAGTTGAGGTACTAATGATAAATAGTTGGTGATAGTTCAAATATGAAACTCGGAAAAACAGGATATTTTAAGTGTGTTTTTGACCCTTCACTCTTTTTCTTTTACTTTGCTTTTTTTGGTTTACCTTTTTTGATTGAACTGTGTAGAGGCCTCACAAAGCATATCCAGTGGAGCTAGCGCAGTTTCATTCTGCTGATTATGTAGAATTCTTGAACAGAATAACCCCAGATACTCAGAACTTGTTCCCTAGTGAAATGGCAAGATGTAAGTGTTGAACTTTGTCTTATTTTATCTCTTTTCCTTTGAAATATCATCTTTGAGCTGCATACTTATTCATATGAATCTAGCTTGTACAAGTACTTGTCATCTTCGATAAACAAGCATGCCACCACCACCAACAGCTACACCTAAATCCGAAGCTAGTTAAATACTCAGTATTCATGTTACTCCACTTAGACTTGTCTCAATGAATATTGAAAAATTAGGTTCTCTAGTAGAGAATGTACGAACATGACTAGATCACCTATATGAATGTTTTCATGTGCTCTATTTTAACTGTCTTAATGGATTTCTAGAGATTGAAAAGGGGGGGGGGGGGGGGGG